>JAVJAQ010001539.1:0-30142 GCA_032362365.1 Zygogramma bicolorata | reverse complement strand
ATAATAATAATAGACATAGTTATCATCCACTTGCATCCAACACAAACGAATACCGAGTAAACTACCTAGATGAGGTATTGGTACACTATGACGAGATCAATTGAGAATTGACAAGACACAAATACAGAAGAACAAAATTTAAGTTCATTACATAAATTTCATTTCATTTTTTAAACGTTATGTTCATAACAACAACTTGATCAAATTAATGATGATTGTTCAAATAACAAGTGTTCATAAAATGTTCATTTATTATTCGAATTCATACTCCTTCTGATCAAAAAATTCGTGTATGTTTTATATGATTATATGTGCGATTATATCATCGAATCCCAATTTGTGTAATTCATTTTGCGGAATCTGTATGAGTGACAAGAAAACGGTGTTCACCACGTTGATCTTCTCAATATTCTATAAGAGTTGTGGGATTTTCATGAACGCATATCAGCTGGATCCAATTCTATAAAGTATCTCAAAAAATGAGTCTGATTGTTGCAACAATTTTTTTCTCGAAATCTGTATAGGTGACAAGAAAACGGCTGCACTATGTTGATCTACCCACGATTCTATAAGAGTTGTATGATTTTCTTGAACGCACATCATTTGGTTCCAATTCTACAAGGTGCTTTGAAAAGTTAGTCTGATTGTTGCAACAAATTTTTTTTCGAAATCTTTATGGGTGACAAGAAATCGGTTTTCACCCTGTTGATCTACACAATATTCTATGAAAGTTTTGTGATTTCCATGAACGCACATCATCTGGTTCCAATTCCACAAGGAATATCAATGAATGGGTCTGATCGTTTCAACTATTTTTTTTTCGTAATCTGTATGGATGACAAAAAAATGTTTTCACCATGTTGATCTACCCAATATTCTATAAGAGGAGTGTAATTTTCATGAACGCACATCATCTGGTTCCAATTCTACAAGGAATATCAATAAATGAGTCTGATCGTTTCAACAATTTTTTTCTCGTAATCTGTATGGGTGACAAGGAAACGGTTTCAACTATGTTGATCTATCCAAGATTCTTCGAGGGTTTTCTGATTTTCATGAACGCACATCATCTGGTTCAAATTCTATAAGGTATCTCAAAAAATTAGTCTGATTGTTGCAACAATGTTTTTCTCGAAATCTGAATGGGTGACAAGGAAACGGTTATCAACCCGTCAATCTACTCGAGATTCTTCACAAAAGTTATACATGGATAGGTATTTTCAGCCACAGATATTAGTACGGGTACTTATAGTATAGTATCCCAGCCACAGATTTTTATGTTCCTCTTCGACAGCATGTGTGGCCGGAAATCTGTGGATAACTTCACGTCAATGGAAAAATTTAATTTTTTGATTACAAAATCCACATGATTTTTTCGTGAGAGATGCTGATCCAAGTATACTCCAAGGAATTTTGTTGAGTCATTGTGATATATCTCATCTATAGAGAGAGATAGTAGGGCCGTTTTTTCTACATTTGAAGTTAACGTGAATGCTTCTATGGAGATTTCGATATCAGATCATTTTTGTACACCAGTGTTTAAAAAACATCCATTATTTGTGAAGAGATATTTCTTAGTTCCTCAGGAGTCTGTGTCGAGACCACTACCGAGGACTCGTACTTATTTGAAGTTCGCGCCAAAAATCGGGGCAAGTGTCTTGTCGACAAACAAGGAAATAGTGAGCTTTCTAGAAGTATTTAAAAACAACTGCCGGTTTACCCGAGATGTGTTTTTTGATCCCCTCGACATCAAGAGTCGAAATAAATGGTAGAAAATCATGAGGAGAGCTAATTCCGTATATTTCTGAGAAGTTATCAGATTGTCACTTTTCAAAACATTCATCCACATCTGAAAAAATCAAAATAATAACGTTAATGCAGTGGAAGTGGTGGAATGTACAGATAATTGAATAACAGAAAATCAGTGATGAAAGTATAGCGGAACTGTAGTACTGTAAACTGACGTCAATGTGCAAAAATAAAATATTATTACCTACATAGAAACCCGCCTATCTTGAATGAAACAGAAAAATCTGTTTCTAGACATTTGAGGAGCAGACATTCAAAGTGCGTCTTGTCCAATACTTCAGCTATTGACATAGAGATGGCGTTCTATTCCCAAAACTGAGGCGCATTTCCAAATACAACCATCAACATTCAAAATTTCAGAAGGCGTTTAGTCTCATATGAAATCAATCCCAAGTGAAGATTGGTTGGACATTCGAGGTGCATCTTGTCCACTACACGTAGACTTTCAAAACGCCTTTTGTCCTTGCGCTGCGGACTCAATGCATTCTGAATGCACTTCGGTAAATAGTACATAATCCTTTTTGCTATTATACTGTTTGATGGAATGGAATGTGATCATGTAGTAAGTGAAAGTGATCGCCAAAGTCGTAAAAGAGGGAAAAATTCCACTAAGAGAGATCGAAACTAATAAAGTATATTATTAATAACTACTTAGAGGTTATGATTCGAACTTTCAATTTCTTTAAGTATTCCGATTTTGACTCCAATTTGAATACGTTTACCATATCCCTGAAACAATGAATCATGCAATATTTCGCTTCAAGAACTACGTGTTTGTCGATCGAAATTCTATAAACAACCAGATAAATTGAAACAAGGTACCAAATTCCTCATCTTCTCCGGGTGTCTAAACCCAAAAAAAAAGAAGCAGGAAATAACAGAACGAGAAGCATCATAATATGGCCCTTAAGCATAAAATACGGACGAGTTCAGGAAAGCAAGACGTTTGTCAAAGAATGTTTCTTAATGTATTTGGAGTAAGCCAGCGGCGTGTTCAAAGTAATCCAAAAAAAAAAATGAAAACTGGTGTTGGTATATTGGAAAACAGTTATGGTGACCACCGCTCACATAAAACTACTTCGAAGAAATTGAAAGTCACGGAATTTATAAAAGATTTAAAGGACACAGAATGTCACTATGGATGCGGCAAATACCGAAGAATTTACTTACCTTCCGAGTATAACATTGCTAGTTTCAGGAAATCGTACAACAATTCTGTAGAACCAAACTACCAAGTCAATTACAAATTTTTTAGTCGCATATGCAATGACGAATTTAACATAGTTGTTGGATCTCCAGCCTCCGATGTTTGTGACTTTTGCGTGCGTCATCAAAGACAGTTGAGTTTGTGTAACGAGACACAAGAAAAAACAAAGATATTGACCAATCTGAGAGTTCATAGATTGAGAAGCAAGCAATTTTACAAGATGATGAAAGAAGAATCAGAAAACAGTCTTTCTTTTTGCTTTGACCTACAGCAAGTGCAGGTACCACCTAAAGTGGCAACAGGAGATGCTTTTTCTGCACATCAATGCCCTTTATATTCTTTCCGCATCACTGACATTTCGAGTATAACACCCATTTTCTATTCCTCGCTAGAGACTTAAGTCGGTCGTGGGTCCATCGAAATAGGATTTGCGTTGTTTGATTTATTTTCGAAAATGGAATTTCTGGACCACGTAAAAGAACTACGACTTTACGACTATGGATGCGGTGGCCAAAATAAAAATAATTATATTGTTCACATGTGTATGATTAGGCTTCGAAGACATGCTCCTCCAACGTTACAGTCCATCACAATGTGTTTCCCAGTTCGTGGGCATTCGTACCTACCTGCTGATCGCGTATTTGGCAGGGCCGAAAAATTGATAAGAGCACAAAGTATGATAAAATCACTAGATAAATACTGGGGGCGTTATTCAAAAATCGGAGTGCGTGAATTAGGAGTAGAATGGGCAGCTATTTCAGGGATCAGCGAAAAAGAGAATCATCATCGAAAGTATGAGAAATGGAGGTGTAGGAATAAAAACTGAGCAGTTTTATAGAGAAGATGATTAATCGGAAAAATAAGAAACTCTGTTGAAGAAAGGAAAGGAATCTGAAAGTATAGTGCTGTCACAAGTAACGCTTAGTAAGGAAATAAAAAAGAAGCAAATAAAGAGCCTAAATGAATTATTAATGGAATTGAATGGTGAGAATTGGAGGAATGATCCAGAACTGTCAGGGCTTGTCTCAATTTTACCTGAAAATGTTTCATTTTATTCATTTCGGAAACCCAACGGAAATTACAATTAATTCCCAATAATAGGGTTACACTAAACTACATACTTATGCCAACATCGCAATTAGAAATAATAAAACATTATCATGTAGATATCAATAAGAGCTGATAGCTAATTACCAGTATTAACAAGAGACTCATGTCTTAACTTAGTTAAACAATTTTTCCACACACATGGTAAGGATAAGTGAAATATATCGACTTCCATAAAGTCATCATTGTATGTTTTTGATAGTCTATCTATTGGAGAATTCAAACAATAGTTCGTTTTTCTTTTTTATTCTAGATGGCTTCTTACTAGGGAATTATATAAGGCGATGCACGATTTTTCATTGGTGAAAATTGTTAAAGATATTCCTGGAGACGAAGATTTGGATGATGGAGATGAAGGAGATTCTGAGTAGCAAGAACTGTGTCAATGTCTAGAAGATGATGCTGAGATGAAATTATAGGTTCAAGGTTTTGAGTTCATTCTTCTTCTGAATGAGTACTGTTAATGAAATTTTTATTTTTTTATTTTCAATTACATGCCTGAAAAAAGAATAAGTGTTTGAAATTGCTTGTTTCAATATCAAACAGCACTAAGTCCCTTGAGTTCCCAAACAAAATGAGTTTTGTCCGGTATGGACACTCAAAGAGCATTTAGGCTCATTCGTTATTGAAATTTTTGGGGTGAATAACAAAAGGAGATTTTTGGCATCAAGTTGATATTGAAGGTCAGATTTTTTTCAAATTTTTCGGTTTCTCGAATCTCACGAAAACCTATCAGTTTTCTCGTAGTAAACTTTGCCGCTTCCTGAAAATTATTATTATTATTATTATGTTTTTAGTAATTCAACGAACCTACTGGCATTATCCATTGTTCGTGGACTCTCTTTCAATTCACTCATAGAATCTATTTTATGGGTTATTTCCTCATAAATCTCAAAAAACAACCCTTATATTGCTTTATTACCAGTTTTAGGAACAAATTGGTATATTTGCTTCGATAAATAACTGCAAAATTATAAAAAAGCAAAAGTGACTGGCCGTTTCATCAGCTCTGTATCGTATTTTTCATGAAATTTGGCATGGCACTTTAGCATGACTAATGGTCAGTTTTTCAATACGAGGATTAGAAGTTATTCATGCCTGAGATCGCAAACGAGTAGGCTGTGCGTACGCTTCTGTCGGGCTACCTAGACTCCATTAGTATTTATATTCGAGAAACTTCGAGCTGCGGTTGAATCGCGGTTCATAATAAGTCAAATTGAGTGAATACCTATCTCAGTGAACCCCAGTGTACTGAACAAGTCCAAAACTAAACGAGTCCAAAAAGTGTTTCGCAATATGGGTCTCACTAAACGCGATCTTGACGAAATTGCAGCCATTGTGTATGCCAAGACAAAAAATTCAATGAACGAGGATTACATGCAGAGTCTAGCAGAGATGATTGACAAAACTGTTGCAGCTGAGTATGAAAAAATCAATAATAACCTCACCATGAAGGTGGAAAATCTCAAAGATGATAATGATCGACTCAAAATCGACTTGGATGATTTGAATCAACTCCCAAGAAATAATAACCTACGTTTTTTTGGAATCCAGGAAAATGCGAACGAGAACATTCAGAACGTTATTCATACGATCCTCAATCAGAACATGGAGTTGAAAAATGTGAGTCTCGCAGATATGAAATCGAGTGACTAACAAAAACATCGATGTCAATGAACCCAGGCCAGCAGCTGTTTTGGTGCGTACGAAAAATTCCGAGCGAGATAATGTCATGAAAAATGAAAAGTATTTGAAGTCATCAAGAATATATGTGCAGGAAGATCTCACAAAAACTAGGCGTTTGAAAAATGCCATTGACAAATTTTCTAAATCCAACGTGTGGTGTCATTATGGAAACATTTTTGTGAAACACAATAACTGTGTGCCTAAAATAATTGATGAAAAATCACTCAATTGAATATGCTGAATCACTCATCTTGTTTTAATGACTTTGCATCTGTCCTTCAAGCGCCAGTTTCACATTTTTATTTATTTTTTATCATGTACTAGATTACCGTTTCATTTCGTATTGATAATTGACGAAAAATTATCAAACTATATAAATTCAATCATTTGTTCATGTACGATGATTTCGTTTCGGTTCTTGGGTTGACATTATTTTTCCCATTTTCAACTTTGTTTTGGAACACAGTTTCCTCACATTGAAATACTCGGATTCATAATGGTTGAATGTATTTTCTGTATAATATTTGAATGCTTATTAGAGTTCAGTTTTAATTTTTTTTTTTATATGACATAAATACTAATTTTTTTTCCGATGATGATGTTTTTTTTCTCTATACGTTCTACATATTAATTCCGACGGAAGCTATCAATTCTACGTTTTTCCCTCTAGGAGCTATCATTCATTAGTACCTTCAATTTCCATTTTTTGTTCTGTATCTCTTTATTCCTTCACTCTTTCCTCTCCCATATGTTACTAAATGTCTCTCATATGAATGTTAGATCTCTCATCCCACATTTTCTCGATTTCCAAAACCAGCTACAGTTACAGAAACATGGCTCACTGGTGGAATCTCTAGCAACATGATAGCTTTAAATGGATACACGTTTGTTCGTCAGGACAGACCTATCCGAGGCGGTGGCGTGAGTATATAGGTAAAAAATAATATAAAATTTGAAACAGTATTTTTTGAATGCAGTGATATCATGGAATACATATGGATTGAAGTTTCTCTTGGTAAATACCTAATCGCAATAGGGAATGTTTACAGACAACCCAGTGGCAACAATGCAGTCGAAATTTTCGAATTTCGGCCATATCATTTATATAGGTGACTTCAACGTCAACATGTTAGACGTAGACAACAATACCACCATACGTTTCAATGATATTTCAGACATGTTTGGCTGCAAACAACTGATGAAAGAACCAACACGAGGTTTCTCTTTACTGGACTTGTTCATAACTAATTTTGATATTGAGCACTGTGAGGAAACGGTCGGGATTGACATGATATCTGATCATTCAACGATCAACTGCAAAATGAACCTCGAATCCACTACTTCCCAGTCAAATAAAACTCTAACATATAGATCTCTTCGTGGCATTGTGCACGAACATTTTCAAAACGACCTTCAGTCACAGCCATGGAATATCATCTATGAGACAGACAATATTGGCGAAAAAATTTCTCTTTTGAATCACAATATACATACTGTACTAAACAAACATGCTCCCATGAGGTTAGTATCACAAAAACAAACCATTTACTCGCCCTGAATAACAGATAACATCAAAATTATGCAGAAGTGTAGAAATAAAGCACTGCAAAAATTCAGACGAACTCAGTTACCCAAAGACTGGTCATATTACAAGCAATTGAGAAACTTTACCACCAATGCCTTCAAATCCGAAAAAAAGCATATTTGAACTTTGAATTACAAAACTGAAGCTCGAGAGAAATGGTTAGAACTAAAAAAACTTAACATATCTAAAAACAACGTGCTGAAATTCCTTCACATTTGAACTCGGTCGAAGAGAACTTTTTTCTAAACGCTACAAGAGACATTCTGATGGACAAAAACTTACTTAATTATTATAAAAACAATAAAAAAAAGGATATCAAGAATGAATTCATTTTTCAATTAGTAAACGAAGAAACTGTGACTGATATAATAAATAAAATTGGTAGTAAAGCCTCTGGAAATGATGATCTATTATCTGGTTATGCTGTCCCTTAGTAGTTCCCATCATCCACATTATCAATGTGTGTTTATTGGTCGGATATTTTCCTTCAGATTAGAAATTTGCTAAAGTGATTCCACTTCCAAAAGTTAGTGCACCTAAAATATATAGTTATCTGAGGCAAATTAGTATTTTACCAGTTCTTTCAAAAGTCTGAAAGGGCAATTGAATCTCGAATTAGAGACATTGTTATTAAAAACAACATTATACCTATGAAGCAATCCGGGTTCAGAAAGAGATAAAGCTGCGCCACGGCACTTGCAGATGTCGTTGATGACTTATTGAGAACCACTGATGGTGGAAAAATATCTGTACTGATATTGTTAGAGTTTTCGAAAGCCTTTGATATGTTGAATTATGATATTCTAGCAGCGATGATTAAATACTATAATTTCAGTGAAACAGCATGTTCCCTTGTAGCAAAACAACCCATCCTATCCGGATAGAGATTAGTGTATAACATAAATCGTACGCCATTGACCCGTTGGTATTTCAAATCATACTCGTTTCCTGATCGTCCGATCAGTTGTGACTTTTCATACAGTATAACAGTATGGTTGGTTGCCTACCTTGGGCTTCCGTTATTCGCGAATTCAATCTCGGCGCTCTGTCCGAATTTTTGTCGAAAGATCGAAAAACAATCCTGATATCGAAGTAACAGTTTTTTGCTTCAGGGAATCGGGCTCTTTGATCTGTGTGTTCGAAAGGAATGGTTTCTTCCAATGAAATAAAGTAGTTCAAGTCTTAATGATTATAATTTGAACCTTTTGGTTTTATGCAACTACATATAATATTGTTGAATGTTTCATTTGATGCCGCCTGATAAATATTATAGGTAGGTTTGAAGTAGTATATGATTGAATGTTTGTTTGTCTGTTTTACTCCTTGGGTTTGTACCGAGTTGTAGACTTCGCCGAAATAAAACATCTTTGCCTGGATTTTTGGATATTATAGTAATTCAGTTTCCAAGATCCCTCCTCAAAAGACAAAGTATCCTCTCGCTTTTTTTTCTCCCTCCTTGTTCTCTTTTTCTCTTTTTTCTCGCACTCAGCCTATTATTTGCTTCTCAAATCTATTTTCTCAATTTCGCTGGCACTGGTAGAAGGACAGGGGTGGATTCGTCCACAACTGAACCAGTTGTAGCCTTTTATCCACAATACTGTAACACTATGATGTTGTAAGACTTCAAATTATGTGGATAATGAATGTTTAATTATTATCATTATTATTATCTCTGAGATAGATGGAGGAAATGTAATAATTGGCATTGGTGATAGAGATAAAAACTGTTGGTTATTTTTATCTGACAGATATCTCGTATTAAAAAACTGATCCTAGTTATCACTAAGAGAAATATCACAATTTCCTGTACCAGTCTCACTGACAATGGGTTATATAAATCCATAGTACAGGAAACTGTGATATTTTTGTTGATATGGATTTTTATCAAGTATCGGCCAGTTCAATGCACAATTGATCGCTACTTCTAGTGATTGTGTTGATTCTGACGCAACCAACATGGAACCATAGCTGGGCACCGTTAATCAACTAATTACCTTCGTTAATCGTTAATCCGCTGCAAAAAAAGTTAGCTTCGTTTAACGTTGAAGCGTTATATTTCGGGAGAATTAACGCAAGTTAACGTTAATCGTCAATCCGTTAATATCTGTTCAAACCTAACCGCTGTTGTCATATGTCAAAAGTATTTTTCATAATTTTGAACATGAATGCCTCTGTTATGGTAGTTCCTTACACCATAGGTAGTTCTCTGTCTGTTTTGCACTTGAAACTAACATGTGTCCTGAAATTAGGCACTGCAGTGGGACTCTGATGAATATAAATGTCTCATAAAATCGAAATCTCGGCACTCTGATTCCTATCCTAGGAACGCTTCGATACGAAAATATTCATCCAATTGGACTCTGATGAATAGACCTATTCATATTTTCGTGTCGAAGCGTTTCTAGGATAGGAACAGGATTACCGAAAGTTCGATTCTGACGTCATTTTGACGTCATTTTTCGATTCTATGATACATTTCTATCCATCAGAGTCCCGCCACTGATTACCAGTTTCTCAGGAAACCGCTGTCAAAAAATCGGTTAGTAGCGGTCAGTAGTGGTTACTATCGGACCATACCCTAAGCACCAGTAATGAAATGATCAAACGTCAAATGAAAGAAATCTCCTTGCAGTTTTCTTTCTCACTCGCACGCCTCGGCAAAATATATCTAGTTTTGTTTTTGTTTCACTCGTTCCCCGTCACTTGACGGTGCCATGCGGAAACTATTCGGCATTGGATTAACGATTAACGGACTTCTGCATATTAACGAAAGTTAACGTATCCGTTAAACTTTTTAAAAGTTAACTTGAAAGTTAATCCGTTAATCACAATGTTAACTTCTTTAATTAACGATTAACGGATTAACGAGGTAATGCCCAGCTATGCATGGAACTGAATCTTCCCTGTTCATTTTCGTTCAACAGGGATTTCTACTTGTTCATTGAATATAGATGTGCAGCTTCACTTGATTTACTGCAGTATACAAATATACAGGAATGGCTGTATTGAAATTTTGAATTATTTATAATAATTCTCACAACTGGTTGTACTCGGTACACCAGCAACACAAGGAATTTTTTTTTGGGAAATGAAAATGTCATTAAATTTTGATGACATTACCCAAACGAAAATGCTGTTTTTCAAGCGAGATTCTGCCTGAGCAAAGTACAGCATAGTTAACTGGTTATGAGTAAGAACACATCTAAGATTACGAAGCATTAAATCACCGAATTCATATTTGGAACAACTGCCCCACAATTTCCACTCCAGTAAAGCACTCAACTACATATTATTATATACCCAGAAATTTCACACGTGATACCCTGTCAATTTGATGATTGCCAATTTAAATGACCATATCAGGTAACTGTTTTTGATTATTATGAAAGGGTACTGCATGTGTTTGTTTTGCATTGAGGTGAGGCGAATTCTTGCAGAATCACTCATAAAGATTCGTCAAAATATTATTAGATTGTGTTTCTCAACCCGCATTTGCTTTATTGGATATCAGAATAGAAGTATCATCTCCATATATTCTGAAGTGTACTGATGAACTTAAAGATAATATCAGAATGGTTAAGGCCGCCGAGGTTATTAGTATAACTACTTTTCTTCGGGCTTGAAGGCCGTTGTTCTTTGGAATTTCTTCCTAACGTTTCGCTAGCGCGAGTGGCCAGCTTCTTCAGAGGCTTACTCATTTCCGATAGACTAGTCATCGAAAATTCATGAGATTCATGAGAACCTCGAATTGAATTCAAAATGAATTCGACTGATACCAACCACAGTGCTAAAGGTGGCCACATACTCTACGCTGTAAGTGATAGCTGTATCAATGAATATGACAAGTGAATTCGAGAAAGCAGTAGAAACACGAAACAAGAGATCATATAAAACAGCACGAAAATGAAAACCACCATTGCAGCATCGGAAAATAAGCTCCTGCTGGAAATAGTCAATATACCCACTCGTATTCGGAATAGATAACTTCAAAGGGCCTCATATTTATTGTGGCGCATCGATTCATATGACAAACTAAAGCCAACGGCTGCATTGATGGATTTTCTCGACAAGTGTTATGGCTCAAATCAGCAGTCATTGGGGGTTACTTCATGGATACGGTGGAGTCTTTAAGGGGTGTCCAAAAATGATTCGAACAGATATGGGCACTGAAAATGGTTACATAGAACAATTCAAACTTTTTTTGGTCAACAAAGAAGTTTGAAAAGTATATTTTTCATTTATGGAAATAGTACAGCGAACCAGAGGATAGAATGTTGGTGGTGTATATTGAGGAAGCATTCAGCTCAGTCCAGAGTCTCAAAAATAATGTTTTTTTCAGCGGATCATTCATCAGTCATTAATACAGTTTGTCTTCATGGATATCACTCAGGTAAGGATTCAATGACGTATTCAAACGCTCTTTTTGAAACTTTCTTATAAATAGCTATGCGAATTCATTCCACAAAAACCCATTCCAGGGTTTCTCTACGCCAATAATGTTTTTGATTTTATTGATATCTCATAAGCCGTATGAAACACGAAAGGAAATGAACATAGCTGCGCAGCTCGAGTGTTGATTTTTTGAGTATTTTGTACGATAATAAAACATGAAGTGCAATACAACATTGTATTCACAGCAAAAATACTTTTCCTTTCAGTATCGAATGTTTATATTTTTAATTTTTTTCAGAAGGACCTCGATCAAGTTTGTTCAGAATGGAACACCCATCGTATCACAGGAAGAAATCATCTGTTACTCCCAAAGGTAGACTATTCATCATGTTTGAATTGCCAGAGTTGTATGGAACGAGAGATTATTTGATTCCAATTTCACAAAATGAGATTAGACTTTGTCAAGATGAATGTAAATACGTAGAATTTCTCTGTGATGTAGATGTTCACGGTTTGTGTAAAATTATCATGGAAGAATAGGGACATACTGTACAGGAGGATCCATATGAGGCCATTGAATTATACTTGGCATTGAGGGAATGAATAAATAGTTTGATATAGAATAATATTTGATAATGCGATTAGAAATCGTATTTATAGCCTATCTTTGATATATTTTGGAATTGGGAAAAAAAATCTCGTTGAAAGTGTTTTTTTTTTCAATGCGAGATGACTTGGCTTGTGTTATATCAAACGTACATTATAAATACATTTTTGTACCTACTCTTCTGTTTTCATTTTTCATTTGAGTGAATTGATGTCTGTATTCGTACAAATTTTCACTGAACTACCATTCTCTTTGTGCAGAAAGTACATGGTAATTGCATTGGTTACTTTATTAATAGCTAATATAACAAATAACGGGTTTTCTCACTTTACAAAGCTATAATATTATTGATACTATTCCTAGAGATCAATTACCCTAACACCAAACTGATATTTCTGCACTCGACGCGCGTTTCGCAAACAAGGGAGATTTTTTTGATTCTCATATATTTCCTCCAGTTGTTTGAAAGAAATTGTATTTCTCAGAATTGAATTCCAAATGACTTATCAAAAACATTGGTTTCTGTATTATTTCTTTATGTGCCAAGTCTTCAATCAACTTTTTAATATCGTCTTGTTTTGGTTGCCATTTGCCATTTGCAAATTGTCTAGACATTCGAGAAGTACTGAGTAGTTCACTTCATGGAAGTTTTGCATAGCACCCGATATTATTTCTGAATTCATTGTCGATACATACCTCAAAAAATCATTTATGATGTTAAATTTGATATCGCCACAGATGGAACACTCGATGAAAGCTTTTGATACAATACAATACAATACAATAATTTATTCATCCTGTAAGATCACATGTGATATAGGACAAGTCAATACAAGTAGTAAAAGGTCTTACTCTTACAAATATTATCAGTCATGAAAAAAATACAAACATATAATTGAAACTCTACATGATAATATATTAAACACTGTATAACTAAATTGAAGCTAAATTGCTACTGAATTCTTTTGTTGTATAAGAAGACAGATCGACAATAACACTTTTTAGTCTTCGTTTAAAAATATGTTTTGGCAAACTCCTCACCTCCTGTGGAAGTGAATTGTACAAGTATAAACCAAAAGTATTTGGAGATTTTTTTACCAAGTTCCAGGTGCCTGAAGGGCACCTGAGAGTTCTCTTTTCTCCTAGTTCTGTGAGTGTGCTTGTTACACTTTATTTTGAAGGTATGTTGATTACAATGTACATATGTCAACAGTTCAAAGATTAATATGCCACTGACTGTTAATATTTTATATTCTTTAAAAATGTTTCGACATGAATGGTCAGATGGACAACCCATGAGACATCTTAGGATACGCTTCTGACATATGAAGATACTATGTGCAGCTGGAGTATTTCCCCATACAATAATTCCATAAGGAATTCTGGAAATAATTTCAGCATGGTAAAATTTCAGAAGATGGTCCAAGCTCAATGCACTTTTCAGGTTTCTCAAATGATAACATTTAGATTTCAGAATTTTACATAACTCAGTACAGTGAGTTCTGAAAGACAGTGTGGATCAAAGAATACTCAACATCTGTAAATCTGTGAATTTAACATCTGTAATCGTATCAATGGTACTATTATTTAAATTCAATTGTCGGTATATTTAAGTTTTGATAAGTATGAAATGTTGTATAGTTTGTTTTACAAGAGTTCAGTAATAATGATCTGTCAGAGGACCAATCAGATAATTTGTTGACTGAGCTCGTAATTTTTCTTTGTAATGAGTCAAAATGCTGATAGTTGTACGGATAATTAGTTTCCCTCCAAAAGTCCTTTTGCTAATATTTTAGCTTCTGCAGTCCACCTTATTGCATCATAATCATGTCTGAGAATAGGAACCCTAGCATAGGTTCCAATTGTTAGTTCATTGATAAATTCCTCTCAGAATTTTGACAAAACGTCCCGAAAAACACCTTCAATATCTGCTGCTTTTTTCTTGTTCACCATTAGGCAAATATATTTTTAATTGTAATGTACTCGTAATGAAATGAATTGCACGATCAGTTCCTCTAACAAGTTGCCTCTGTGTAAAATAACGAGTACTGATGGATCACCTTCACTGGCATTGAAAATGTTCTCAGGTAGTTCGTTTGTGATTACACTATAATCAAAAATTCGGTCAACACCACTTGTGGTATCTTCAATAGGAAGTATCATCAGTATCAGCTCCTTTTTCATTATCGCTATCTGATAATGTATAAATTGATATGTCCAATTGAAATTCTATAGGTGAAGCCAGAGTTTCAGTCTCTTCCTGTGTGAAAATCTCAGAAAACTCCTCCTCGGGTTGTTCGATTACACATTCATTTCTCATAACATCTTCATCATCATCCTCTAGTCCTTAAGATGTTGCGATGAAGTTAGATACCACCGGAGCTTTAGCTGTTTTTTCATTCTTCAAGTTGTTACAGCAACAGAACTTTTGGATAAGACTTCTTTGAATTGAAAATCACATAATGTGAAATCGAATTCTGACTCCGCACCTTTTTGGGATATACCATCCACGAAAAATAATTGTTTTCCAATCATTGATATTTCATCTTTGGTGGCGTCTTTCTTAATGGAAATTTTCCGTGTACCTCCGCCTTGTTCAACTCACTTGTATTAGTCGGCCTTTTTCAAAATTCAGCCAACCAATATCATCATTCTTGTCGATTTTGTAGCAGGAAAAATTGTATTTCTGGCCATTTTCACGGATTCCGTTTGGGTATCTTCTTTTTTATTTTTCAGTTTAGATCTGAGTTTCTCTAGAAGGCTACGTTTTCTTTTATTACTGGAGCCCATTTTGAATGTATCCTAAATTGTAAAGTGTTTATTTTTTTTACTTTGGTTTTCCTCACTGGTAAAGTTTAAAAACAGCTCAAGCTGACACTTCACCATTTCATCATAAATCTTTTTTTTTTATCTTATTCTATATATCGAATGTATACTTGGTTGATTGTGATGAATAAAAACATTTATTATTATAATTATTTCCCTTGTACAAATCTAAAAAAAATATTAAATCAATTCATTATTTACAGAATAAGACAAACTTATTTTCAATATTATGATTAACAATTACTGACAGTTGTGGCTTATAATCAAAATAGAGGAAAATGTTTTGATACTGTTGTACATAGAAACATACAAATTTTTTTTATCTCAAGTTTTTTTCTATCATCTCTCATTCCGGCTTTAGGTTGGTGTCAAGGTATAAGAATACCTTGTAGACACCCAACATTGTTACGATATTTCCTTGGGTTCGTTTATTAGAACTCAACAACACTTCACTACTTTTATTACAACTATTCATCACAGTACAATACAATATAATCACTCAAACTGCTCCGATAATCATCCAACGCTCTGTACTACGAGAAACTCTGATTCACTCTCTGCCGTTGCAATGAAGTGTCTCGCTTTTCATACTTGCTTACGCATATGGAGAATCTTCCAGAGAGGTCTCGACGATGTGTATCGAATTCTCTGCGCGAATAGGAATTTGTTGGAAAATAACGTCGTCTCTTCGACTCCTCATATTATTTTGCGTTTACGAGCGACAGGGCCGGCGCTAAAAGATTTCGTAATAATATTTTTCTTTCACACATCGACCATGATAATTTGGATGCCCTAATCCGTTGGCCCATCACTGTAGTAACGGTCGTTTCTAATATTGGACCCTCGTCGACTCTCTGGTGCGAGAGAATTTTCCTCAGATAGGCAACTATACATACCCTGTTGAGAAGCAAGGATGAAGTTAGGTGCCAGTTCCGAAGTCTAACGATTGCCTGGAGTGCGCACCAAATATCCGGGCTGGTGAGGTTTTCCTTCAGTTGAGAAGTGAATACGTCACGGAAAATCAGTTAATCGCCCGCAGCGCCAGGGTTCTACCAGCACAGGTTCTACCTTTGAGTACACTAGTTAATAAGGGGTATCATTATTCTTATTATATGTATTATCTCAAATACCTATACCTATTTTAACATTTTATAAAGACAATTTTTGTTCTGTGTGTAGTATGATAAAATCAGTTAATCGCCCGCACCTACCTGCACAGGTTCTGCCTTTAGGTACAATACTTGATAAGGGGTATTATTTTTATTATAATTATTATTTCAAGTACCTATACCTATATTAATATTTTATGAAGACAATTTTTGTTCTGTGTGTAGTATCATATAATAACTCTTTGTGTTGATACATTTATCCAAAACTTGTAGTAGTTACGCCGGCTCCGGCAGGACAAATGAAGAGCTAGTCGTAACTTGTAAACAAATCTGAAGTTGAATAAAAATATTTATTCCGGAGGTACATATCATATAGAATTTTCATAATATGATTTGATCCATCACGTACCATAAAGGCACAACTATGATAGCTATAAAAATATACGATGCTTCATTGTCGAAATTAATTAGAATTAGGTTATGTCGATCGATATTTGTATATACTAACCTTCTCAGCCTTCATTAATTCTTACCCGACTAACACAAGGACATCCACTATATGTACAATGGATATACGTTAATGTCCGAGGGAATATCCAGTGGACATCCATTTTTTTCCACTGGACAGCCATAGGATACCCCATGTATATCCATTTTAGACACTTTTGGATGTCCACTGGATATCCCAGATGGATATTCGGAAACGTCCAAATGGATCCCATCGGACATCCGATGAATATCCATCCTTTGAAATATGGACATCCACTGGACGTTAAAGAACATCCAAATGGATAACATCGGATATTTGATGAATATCCACATTTTGAAAATGAATATCCATCGGACGTTGGAATGGGTTTCAACGGATATTCAATAAATATCCACCCTTTGGATTATGGATATCCATTGGACGTTCAAAAACATTCTATATTTGTTGGACATTGAAAGCCATCTATTTGAATATTGGATATCCGATAGATAGGTATCCCCTGAAAATTCCAAAAACGTTCAAAGAGATCACGCTCTAAACATTGGTTAAATCCGCTGATTATTTTATTGGAAAACACTTTAGGGTTTTCAAAAATATATGAAAGATAGAGTAATACCTTATGGTTATTGATTTCCAAATTTCCAGCCTAAAATGTTACAGTAGTTGGAAAAACCTACAATATATAATACATTTTATTTTATATATAATGTAAAAAAAACTCTTTAAATATAACATAAATCCAATAATAAATACAGTCCTTCATTCAGTAAAAAAAAACAAAACAAAAAATAAAATCTAGCACTCAGCAAAAAACAACAAAAAATTGAAATTAAAGTTCAGTATCAGTAATATAATTTACAATGAATTTATAACTTTGTAAGGGGTTGATTTTCATTCACGCTACGCTCTTTGGCCCTGCGTAGCCATTTCACTGATTCTTCAGTATCTTGTCTGTTCCAATTTTGACGGTCATTAAATTTGATATAGGTAAATGTAGGTTGATTAGATAGGAAATTTTTAGATACAGAACAAAAATAACTAACAAACAACAAAAAGTTCAATTGTGAAAATTTCTGGGTGGGAATATCTACACAAAGCAAAATAGAGAGTTATTTGTAGAAAAATCTTACTCACCAGGATAATACTTCATTCCAACCCAGACAATGAATGAAAGTTACCGAAATGTCAATATGAACTGTGCCTCATTCATTGGAAGCTGTTGGAGTTGGAACAGCGTCACAAAGATGCAACAGAGATTCTTCAGAGTCAATCAATAACTGTTCGGTAATCGTAGAGTAGGTTCTTATCACAAATACCTACTTACTCAAGTGGAATTCAAAAACCGGCGTGCCGCAGATCACAAATTCTAACCTACTAACCTACTACTTCTTCTTCTTCTGTGGTCCTGACATTTTACTTTCTTCTACTGAAAAAAAGTGCCATTTTCCACGATGCATGACATGATCTATGGTGATCTATTCTGTTGCATGAATCCACCTATATTTATTTCTATTATATAATTATTTTTCATGAAAGATCCAGTAATGGATATCCTATAAATATCCATTGAAATCCAAGCCTAAAACATGTCCACTATTGATATCCCATGGATATCCATTTATGTCCATCCAAAACATGTCCTCTGATGGACATTCTATGTATGTCCATTTCGTGTCCACGGATATCCGTACATCATATGGACATAAACTGGATATCCATAGGATATTCGGTGCTACTTGGGTATGGTCTCCTCGGGAATTTCTCTCAGAATCAAATAGTTCTCCAATTCTTTCTCCATCTTATGGATGATTGGGTAAGTCTCTTGGATATTATTCTCAAACAGAATACCTTTAAAAACCGTCTACGTGTTGATGTTCGTACTGTTAACTGTTCGTAGGCTGCCTCGACTTTGACGCTTTACGGCTTTAGATGATATTCAATAAGTAGGGTGGTGAATTTGAAGTAGCTCCACTGATGAATTGACTCAATCTCTACATGCTTCTGTTTTATTGCATAGGCCGCAGGCGCTCATCTTTTTAATGCTCATACTTTCATACTTTCATGTGATTATTGTAACTGAATACATCAAAATTTCGACAAAAAATCTCAAAATTTTGAGAAATAATGTTGTAATTTTGAGAAATAATCTTAAAATTTTGTGATTTTCAAAAAAAAATGTGGATTGTAGTGGTGCTATCACGCCGTCGTAAAGAGTGCTCCAACTTCTCAAAACGCAACAAATTTCAATGAACCAGAAGGGGAAGGAAACTTGAATCAGACTAGACAGGAACAGTTACCGGAGAAAGATAACGTAGGAGAAAGTCAAGATAATATCAAGTCGATAGAAATTAACCAAGACGACCACCGATCGTCCACCAAGAGATAAACTTGAAAGTCTGAGGTTCGGTGAGTGTAATCATCAGTTATGGTAACATTTAGATTCCTATCACCTATACCGTAGTCAAAAAGTTGATTGTATTATAGCCTTTTACTAGAGTTCGGAAATGGAACGATTATGGTTAACTGCTCAAATACCACCATCGAAATTTCTCACTACGTTAATAAATAGTCTATTAGAATACTTGACAAACACACTACGAGCAATGAGGCATATATTGAAATCATATTAGATGACCTGTTACGGTTAATCTCGGTGGTGGGTTTGATGCCGTTTGAGGAAGAAAAAACCACCGTGAAAGGATTAACTAAACTTGATTTGGCACGCTTCAGAGTGTCCGGTATCCAAGAAAGGTTCCGATATATTCTAAAATAGAATGCACTCATAACCAAGCCATAAACTTCTTTAGGTGTTTCAATAAATGTTTACTCAAATTACAAGATAAATTAATTGAACGACAACCTACCTAAAATAATATGCAGGTTCATTTCAGAATTAATAACAAAATATAGTTTGAATCTAGAAAAATCAGCAAATGGCAAGTCAATTAGAACCACGAAATATCACGGAAGAATGAATAAATGTATCCATCCAGCTTTGTTAGTTCCTGCAGAAAGTAAGTGGTATTTACAAAGCCTAAAAACATTGTTGAAAAATCTAATGCTGGAACTGGTTCCCGTGATAATCGAAGCAATGGTGGTTGCATATACATCAGTGGAGTAGACGGTAAACAAAATGAATAGAATACGGGGTAGAGGAAAAGTTGTGGACGCAACATACCGTTTAAGTACCGTCTAACAAAGACATTCTAAACAACACTGAAGTCACTGAGAAATATATTAAAATGCTAAGTGAGTTGGGGAACAAAAATTCCAAGAATTGTAAACAACCATAAATAAATAAATATGGATTATTGAACAGGAATGTGTATATAAAAAGAATTGTAAACAACCATAAATAAATAAATATGGATTATTGAACAGGAATGTGTATATAAAAAGATATATATTTTACCGTTATTTTCTAGATAGCGTTAAAACCAATGCAGGCGACAGTTTGGGCAGGTTATAGCCGCAAAATAACTAGTATATCCAACGTCGGTCATCTGATACAAATTCCTGGATTGCACATCCTTGTGCAGAAAGTCAGATTGCACTGACTCTGAGTGTGAGTTTTGTCTTATTTTCATGTGGACTAAAATATTCAAAGAATACATAAATTTCATCTACTGAGATATGGATGCATCCTCTAGAAGAACAAGTGTTTCCATCATTGAAGAAGTCGACGAATATTACCATTTTCAGTAAGATGATAGATTATTATTTTCCTTGATATATCAGCAGGAAATTGAAACTACTGAATATTCATTGTTCTTATTGGAATAATGCAGTGAAACAGATAATGAAGTCATTTAAGAGATATAAGAAGTTGATTGTGAAACTGAAGATAAACATCCTCATATGAAACAAATAAAAATGAAAATAAGAATATTGTTTGATCATAAGACTCTGGAAATATTCAGAGGCAATTTCTTCTCCCAAATTTTTTTCTGGTTATTTTTTCGTGCCTGAAATCCCATTACCTTTTTATGCCGAAATGAAGTGGCAATTTTTTTTTTCTTTGAATTTTTTTGTGGTATAGGAACAGTTTATTTTTCATTATTTTCAGTCTTTGAATAAGTTCATAATTCATTCTTTTCAATTGAATGATAGAAAGTTTCTTCATACAGATTCACATGAAATTGAAGCCCTGTAAAGTTTAAAGGCACCGCGTGAACCGAGGGAGAGGAGATACGAATTAACATCCACTTTACATTCTTGAAGTTCGAAAGCCTCAGGAAAAATATGTTCTAGCGAAGAATTCCAAAGTTCAGCTGTTTCATTGAAAAAAGATCCCTGAGAGGTTCGATAAGTATCCAGCTCATAACAGAGGGGTTCATTAACAACAAACCCAACACAATTGAGGAACTTGGAGCTCTGTCCAAGCACTGTCTGACTTCAACATATTTTCAGTGGGATGGAAAGTTTTTCGAACAGAAAGAAGGGGTTGCTATGGGGAGCCCATTGAGCCCTGTGGTGGCAAATTTCTTTATGGAACATTTCGAAAAACAAGTTCTAGAGCGTTGGCCGGTCCGACCATTCTGTTGGCTGAGATATGTTGATGATACTTTCGTGATTTGGGGTCACGGAGAAGACGAGCTGAAGAAATTCCTGGATCATCTGAATTCCTGGAATCCAAAGATTCAATTCACGATGGAAACTGAGAAGGATAGAAGAATAGCTTTTCTGGATGTATGGGTGGAAAGACGGGAGAATGGAAAACTAGGGTATAGAGTGTATAGAAAGCCCACTCACACAGATCGGTACCTCAACAAGAATTCCAACCATCACCCGAGGCAAAAGAGAGGAGTAATTAAGACCCTGGTAGAAAGAGCGAGACGCATTTCTGAGCCAGAATATTTCGAGGAAGAGATGCGTCATTTAGAAAACGCCTTTATATGTAATGGTTACCGCAGAGACTGCCTTATATTAACGGTGTGACGGACCGCATTGGAAGACTGTTAGAAAAACATGGGGTGCAGGCAATTTTCAAGCCCACGAGGAAAATCCAAGAAAGCCTCAGATCCGCAAAAGACCCACGGGATCCATTATCTACCTCAGGAGTGTACCGAATACCGTGCATTTGTGGTTCAGTCTATATCGGAACCACAAAAAGAAGCATAAAAACGCGGTTAACCGAACACAAAAGAAGTTGTCAATATGGCCAAACCCAAAAATCTGCGGTAGCCGAACACGCTCTGTTGGAAGGTCATGACATTGACTTCGACGGAACGCAAGTGCTGGACACAAGTAGGAGCTATTACCCCAGGATCTATAGGGAGGCCATAGAAATTCATAAACATAAGAACAACTTCAACCGCAAAGAAGAGAGCCTGAACATTCACAGAACATGGATGCCAGCAGTTCAAAATGCACGAACCCTCCCAATGAGAGAAAAAACGCTTTCGAATAATCAATTAGGATCAATCGACCGTCCGAACCCAGATTCGATAAAGAGTGACTCATCATCTGAACCACATCAGATCAAAGCCTCGCAGCAGAGAAGGATACTTCGACCATTGCCGCATCGCCTTTGAAAATGTCTGCCGCAGATGCAGACGAAACGTCAGGCCTTAAAACCTGTTGCCCACGGCTCAGAAGCCCGGAAGCACCTAACAATTCATTAGTTGCCGGCCGTGAAAGTCTTCAATCTTTGATGATGGTAAAATAATTTATATAAAATGCAATTACGAATAAGAATTAGATATCATTGAAATTGAACACATTAGATTCTTGAGAATAATTATTAAAATTGGAAAGATAATCTATGGTCATAACAGCATGCTATAGATCACCATCTTCCGACATAGGCGATTTCATTCGTAGCTCCATAATTACATCGAATATAATCAAACCACAACACAAAATTACTATATACTCTTCGGAGACATAAATATCAATCTTCTCAGAAAAGATGAAAATAACTTTGAATACTTGAATACTCTCAATGTATATGGATATCTTCAGACTATCAAAGTACCAACAAGAGTGAACTCATGTCTTAATCATATTTTTATTAAATCGAAATTGATTTTTATAGATATGATTCTACCCCTCATAATGAATACAAATATAACAGACCACTCAACGACAATACTACAAATGGTTACAAAAGAACATACATTATAATGAATCTAACAACAAATTTATTCCATACATGAATTATGAGAAATTAGACAAAAAACAAGATGAAACAAATTGGAGAAACGTATACTCGACACAGGATCCAAATACAAACGTAAATTTTTTCTGGATATTGAGTATGAGTTTCGCAGTAATCGGGACTGTTGATGTCACTCCAAAAACGGTAAATTTGTCTGTGTTGTCTGTGAACATTGCCGTTGGTAGAAAATGTACATTGTACTGAAACAAATATTGTGGAGATAGGTAATAATAATATCTTTATTGTCATAAAATCATCATGGACATAGACAACGTCAAAAGAAAAGAATAGGATACACTGGTCATGCAACATAATAAGTAAAACATTAGACAAATAAATACCTCACGGAGTCGACAAGTGGTGAGTATATAACTTTTCTAGACAAACAGGGTACAGTAATCATTCACGAAAATCGAACTATAGAATACTTTTTCCTTTTCGAAATCAATGGCTGAACTTCTGAATTTATGGACATTGCCAATATCTCTCAAATGAGATGGAAGCCGGTTATAAGCTTTCCTTGCTCTATATCCAGTACTCCGTTTGAAAAAAGCAGTTTTGTGATGTGGAATCCTAAGATTATACCGGTTACGAGTTAACATACTCATTTCATTGGAAAATTCATCAGCATTTGTAGAAAATAAGTATTGGTGCTTTTTCACGAAAACAAGCATGGTTCGCAAAATATGACTAGCAGAAGGTATTATAATCAAGACCAAAGATACATCTCAATATACATTTTTGCAATATGAATACTTCATTTGCGTTTGGACTGGATCCCCAAGAAAGTATTCCATATGCTATGAACGACTGGACATGTCCATGATAATATAGTTTCAACCCATATTCTGATACCTGTTCTGTCAGATATCTGATTACCCCACACCGAGGTGGGTGGTCTGTTGGCCAAGGTGTCCACGTGTAGTTCCCAACTCATTTACGTTTGTAATTGGATCCTGTGTCGAGTGTTCGTTTTCCCAATTTGTATCCTCTTGTTTTTTGTCTAATTTCTCATAATTCATGTATGGAATAAATTTGTTGTTAGATTCATCATAATGTATGTTTTTTGTAACTATTTGTAGTATTGTCGTTGAGTGGTCTGTTATATTTGTGTTCACTATGAGGGGTAGAATCATATCTATAATAATTAATTTCGATTTAATAAAAATATGATCTAGACATGAGTTCATTCTTGTTGGTTCTTTGATAGTCTGAAGATATCCATATACATTGAGAGTATTCAAGTATTCAAAGTTATTTTCATCTTCTCTGAGAAGATTAATATTTATGTCTCCGATGAGTATATAGTGATTTTGTGTTGTGGTTTGATTATATTGGATGCAATTATGGAGATACAAATGGAATCGCCTATGTCGGAAGATGGTGATCTATAGCATGCTGTTATAAACATAGATTTCTTTCCACTTTCAATAATTATTTTCAAGAAATTAATGTGTTCAATTTCAATGATATCGAATTCTAATTCGTAATTGCATTTTATATAAATTATTTTACCATCATTCTGATTATAGGTACCTTCATTGTATATTTTATTGTAACCTGGTGTGTTGTATGAATCTGTGTTATTTTTTTTTTCGTTTCTGTTAATACAAATTAGTAGGAGTCAGTGTTTACGTTGTGTGAAACCGTTTGGAATTCATCACGGTATTTATCGATGCATCTTATTTTGTTGTGTGCTATAGTGAAACTGCCATTCTAATTGTTCACTTCCTATAACATTTATAATCGTATAGATTGTTCGTGGTAAAAGTTTCAACTGAATTTACTCCTAAATTTCGAAGGTATGATCCATTATCAACAGTAATTTTCATGTTCTCAACAGGGAAGAAAATGAAAAGAGAAAAAAACAACATGAAGACAATATGTAAAAATCATAGCTTAGGATTCAATCTATTGGCCAGTGATGATACTTTAGTCAAGACCCCTATAGTAAAAAAAAACTCACATAGAAGAGTTCAACTAAGACCACGCCGCTGAAGATGGCTGCCGCGGATGTAACCGAAAGCTCCAGAACTCACACGGCCCTCAAGTCCGAAAAACCGAAGACATACCCCTATAGTTGTAGAGTGCAGTTGAGTTTTTTTTGTGATAATTAGAATATTTTTTTCCAACGTTTCGGTGTCTTCAAGATTACTAAAAACATCGTCAGCTTCCTTTGGTGTCACGACACTTGGTGTAGATGATGCGCTTGCCGCTTTCACGTTTTCTTTATTTTCCAGAGCTCCAAGTTCCTCAATTGTGTAAGGTTTGTTGTTAATGGATCCCTCTGTTGTGAGCTGGATACCTATCGAACCACTCTTGATCAGGGTTTTTTTTTTCGATAAAACAGCTGAACAAATTCGTCTTTAAAAATGTTTTTCCTGAGACTTACAAACTTCAAGAATATAAAGAGAATTTTAATTCGTATCTCCTATCCCTCGGTGCACGCGGTGCCTTCAAACTGTACAGGGCTCCAATTTCATATGAATCTTTTCAAAAAAACTTCCTATCATTCAATTGAAAAGAATGAATTATGACCTTATTCAAAGACTAAAGATAATGAAAACTTAACTGTTCCTATACCACAAAATATTTCAAAGAAAAAAACAAATTGCCACTTCATTTCGGCATAAAAAGGTAATGGGATTTCAGACACGAAAAAAAAAACAGAAAAAAATATGGGAGAAGAATTGCCTCTAAATCTAAATATTTCCAGAGTCTTATGATCAAACAATATTCTCCTTTTCATTATTATTTGTTTTACAATCAACTTCTTATATTTCTTAAATGACTTATATTATCTGTTTCACTGTATTATTCCAATAAGGAAAATAAATATTCGGTAGTTTCAATTTCCTGCTGATCCATCAAGGCAAATATCAATCTACCATCTTACTGAAAATGGTAATAATCGTCGACTTCTTCAATGATGGAAACACTTGTTCTTGTTGGTGCAACATTCGATTTTTTTTTCTAGAGGATGTATTCTTTGCATATTTTGGTCCACATGAAAATATGATAGAGAATAAAGAAAGAGGAGCTATTCGGGAATATCATTTATTTTGATCTACTTTCGAGGAAACTTACACTCAGTACAGTGCAATCTGACTTTCTGCACAAGGATGTGCAATCCAGGAATTTGTATCAGATGACCGGCGTTGGATATCTATTTTGCGGCAATAACCTACCCGAACTGTCGCCTGCATTGATGTTAATGCTATCTAGAAAATAACGGTAAAATATATATTTTTTCATAAACACATTCGTGTTCAATTATCCAACTATTCCAACTGTGAGGAGGTCCCCTCAGAGGTAACGGTTCAAGAGTTTTGTGGCTTGTCGAATGATCTTCCTCTGAGAAACAGACGTACCTCTACAAAATAGCAATAATAAAATATTTCATCTCTCTGAATCGATATATAAAATACTAAACTTCTATTATAGAAATTGAGACCCCGAAGATTGTAAACTATAAGTAATGAACTTTGGAGTAACATTTATTTGGTTTCAGTTCTGTGTGTCTGATATCCAAACTGAGCAAAATCAAAAACAAAAATAAATCCCTAAAATTTACTCTCCTTTCGTGAAAATATTTTTTTAACAGAGGATCCCAAGACTGTATGTACTTCTCTGTTCGATTCAAAGTGAAATAATTGATGACAGATATTGTATGAATCCCAGTTCCCAAAAATTATCAGATTATATTTCTTTTTCATTCACAGTTTTCATTATATTAGTGGATGTTGCATTGAATGATTGATAAAAATCGGGATCATAATCATATTTCAATTTTCACCCAAAAACCTGAATCAAGTTTGATAGGTTTTATCAGCATGGGCATTCGATGGCCATGATATTTCTTTAAATTTACTTTTTCCATTTTTTTTGCTATTCATAATTGTAAATGAGGAGAAACTTCTAATCCACCGCGAAAACTTACTAAGCTGAGGGATAATGCTTTTTCCGTAGTATGAAGTATGAATTTTACTGTTTAATTATAGAACACTCTGTATTTTGCGCAATGGGAGGAATGAGTAAAAAAGGTAAGATATTTTCAAGAAAAAAATATGATTAGAAAATAAAAGTTAAACGTCAAATATTATAACAGAGCTACAGCAATACGCAGAAGTTGCGTGTGAATCCCTATAACGCAACGACTTGATGCACTGTTTATAGACTGAAAGATAATGAGAGGCTTGCAGGTGTTGATTCGAATGCAGCGTCGACAGCATTTTTGCTTATAGTTTTTTTGTTTGTAGGTCCTCCTCATTTTCGAATTTAAGCAGCATGCTATACTGCATACTGTATCTTAGTTTCAGTCCTTTGATAAAAATTACTCTTTATCTGAGGAAGGCGAAGAAACCATATGTATAATAAGGATATAAAATGGCTTTTCCTCCCTTGAATGATTACCGCCCTCTGCTACGCGTCATCTTCGGAAGGAAAAGAAGTACTTTCCTTTCTTATTGTACAAATAGCTATTTCTGAAGATTGAAAGGAATATGAAATGAAAAACAAGAAGTTAGATTTTTCGTTTTCAAAACTCTATTCAATCAGGTATATATTCGAAAAATAAGTATTTGCAAGGCACAGACAATGGGGGAAAGGGACATTTGGTTTGTATATTTTAAGGAGACCATATTTGTAAGGATTTTTGATAAGAGCTTTCTTTCTTTCGATGGAGAGATTGAAGTTGTTGATGAGGGTATTAGTATTCTTCCTTGAGATAGGTCGTGGGGTCATTTCATCAACATAGTCTCAGGTTGAAACCCTAACACCAAACTGATATTTTTGCTCTCCACGCGCGTTTCGCTATTAAGGTTAGCTACTTCAGGAGAAGAAAAAGTATCAATTTTCTCAGATTGGGTAATTGATCTCTAGGAAAAGTTTCAACTTTTACACTAAAGGTTCCAATCTTATCGTTTATAGTCTGAGGTGTTGAGAATAACCGTAGCATTGCCTCTGTCTGCTGGTAAGATGGTTAGGTCTGAGCTGTTGTGTGGGTGTAATGTTGGATTTAAATTTGACAAGTTTTGGATAGTGACGATATCTTGTCGGTTATCTTCGGATAGCGGATCCGATTTGAGTGATGACTGTTCCGGTTGGCATTGGAGTGGAAGTGATAGAGAAATTGTAACCTTTGTATGAAATGTTGTGATCATTTTTGGCCACTCATGTGTCGGAGAAATCCTAAATCAGGACTGGGGGATTGGAAGTAGATAGAGTTGAAGCAGGAGAAATGCTAGTTTTTTTTGTGTGACTCGCCTTCTTGAAGGTCCATATTGTCCGCTTCCTCTTGAGGAATTCTAAGAACCATTGGTTCAAGGATTGATTAGTGAAATGTTCGTCTGATGCCCTGGATGATTTTCCGAATAAGGGCCATCTATAATGTCTTTGGCTGAAACACTTATACTTCCATCTGAGAGAAAAGTTGTATTCGTTAGAGTTTGAGGGAGTAAGGAGTATTTGGTAGCCATCCGATCTTCAAATGAAATAATGAAGATGAATATTGTTGCAAGTGAAACAGTGATACATAAACTATTCTTTCATATCACGAGCTGACTGAATCACTTACAAAATCGTTGATTTTCATATGAAATAATGATGACATAAGCCTGCTAGTGACGATACCCATATTGGTCTGAGTGCACTGGGATAAATGGAAACAGTTCTATCCATCAGATTCAGCATACCAATACGTTTCAGTGAGATTCTTCTTAGAAATATCAAAAGCTCAATGATGAAATGCCAGATGAATTCAGAACATCGAAATACTCCGGAAATGGAGCAGTGTTTTTTGAAAGGGTTCATTCTATATTCGTTTTAAATTCTCTGATCTGGTAAAAGGGAGGGGGGAAGGATTCTGGTGAATCAACTTTGCCATCATTTGAAAACAAATAGTAATGAATATAATAAGTATGCCACTGAAAATGTCACACATTCTGTTCTGGGGGAATTTTGATCTCCTGATGAAAGCTCATTACGTTCTGAATCGTTCCATTTCATTGTAAAATTGAGTATGGACTAGTATTGAAGGAGTAATTCATCTCACTGTATGTGAATTTTCACTTTCCAAAAAATGAGAATATTATGCATCGCTGGAATAAGGCATAGTTGCATACCTCTATTCGGTCATAGGTTATGCCTTTACCTTGCATTTACATTTGCTGTTTCAGGAATACATAAAACAAACATGATTAGGTTAAATATTTCGAAGTTCAAAATCCAATAATCACTTTCTTCAGCCTCGTTTCAGACTCGGCATATCTTGAAGGAACTCTCTGAATCTAGATCTCTTGGAGTAACTACCAGATGATAGCAAAGATCTTGACTTGAAAACCTTTCAAGAATGATTTAAAAAAATATGCAGTTTTTTAATAATAACTGAGATAAGTTTGTAGACATCTTTGGCATATTTGGTACATATGTTCCATGCCTCAAGGCGCATTTTCTGATGTACACAAATTTGTATTTTTTCAAACAGTGGCGTCCCTACGGGTTTCGCATTGAATATTTTTGGGGAAAAAGTACTACGCCAATGCTTTCTTTTCAAAATAAAATCATTTTTAAAATCCTCATTTATTTTTGAGAAAATTTGATCTCCTGGTATTTCTTTGTCCGACGCATGATTTTCACTCAAAAAAATAAAAATCGACAGAAAGCAAATTAAGAAATTAGATCAATTCTAAAATGAATGAGAATCTGAAAATTGCTTCATAACGCATTACCAATTCCCTAATAATATTTGAAAACATAATCTGCAAAAAAATAAATTTTTCACAAAAACGAGTTTTATTTTATTTTGTGACAGTAAGTCTAAACGAATAGCACAAATTTGTTAATTAGTAATAATACCAAAACTGATTATAAAAATTGTTGGAAGTGGCCACCTGCACTTAGTATGCATGCTTCCGCCCTTCTACGCATGGAATTACGCACCCGTTCAAATATTCCCGGCGTATTTCGTATAGTGTCACACGAGGCAACTATTCGCTCTCTTAAATCTTCTAAAGTATTAACGGGAGTTTTATACACAAGAGTTTTAAGGTGACCCCATAAAAAAAATCTAAACTGTTGAGATCGGGGGATCTTGCTGGCCATTGCTGAGGTCCTCCGCGACCTATCCAACGATTAGGATAAACTGTATTCAAATGGTTTCGGACA
>JAVJAQ010001536.1:32873-71003 GCA_032362365.1 Zygogramma bicolorata | reverse complement strand
ATAACTCCACTTTTGCCAATCGTATCGTATGAAGTTTACGCCACGGTATATATACACCCTGTGCTTCTTCATCTTGGCATAATCTGATAAATTATATCTTTCATCGAGGTTTTACATAATTCAGCTCGTCACACACGGATATCATAAGAAAGATTTTCCAAATTCGTTAGAAGTCTGTCAAGGTAAGTGAATAGAATTTATAATAAAGCCCTGGCAAATAATCCACGCCGGTTCATATTTCGACATGGACAGCGATGTCCAATCGTAGTATGAAAATATTTGAAATGAATTTCCTTGGTATTTATCCATTGAAAAACTTACGCTTATAGCGTGTTTGCCTACTTTCAATGGATTTTCGGTTATATCTTGTACAAATTTCAGTCGCAGCGTTCTTACCTGGGGTTAAATAGCCTTGTAAACTTCATGTGGTCATTTCAATGGAATCCCTTTGTTTGCATCCCGAAATTCCAACCTTGCCTAGCGGTGAGAGTTTATAGCTTGCAAAATATTGGTCGCTCCGTAAAATATAAATGACTATATCTTCTTGTTAATTCGGTTTTGTTTATAACTTTGTTGTTGACTTTTGCATTGAAGTAATCATCATTTTTGATTTGCAGGTTATTTTTTTACCTTCAATTCAATTCAGTAATCATCAGGAATGGTAATGGAGGCTCCCCCTTCACCCCAAAGTGTTGGAAGAGAGTTTGTGAGGCAGTACTACACGCTGCTGAACAAAGCTCCCACCCACCTTCATAGGTAAGTTTATTTGTTTAAGTTTGTTGTGAAATGGGAATAAAATCACACCCCCATTTTATATGTACTAACAATTGTATAGGAAATCTTAGGTGGTTTTACCTGTCAAATTGTGTGGTTCAGTGCCTCTTGTTAATTTATTTCTTTGTGAGTAAAAGTGACAGGTAGCAGAAGCAATTGATTGAAACAAGAATCAATGACTTTCACTTCAAATTTCTTTCTAAATCATGAGTATTCCTTTCAAGAATCAGCTCTGATATGAAAATAGTACTCTTCAACTACCTACAGTTTTATTATTTTAACTTTACCCTTGCGTCATCAATTTTGAGCATATGAAATACGTTGAGAAATATCAGTCAACACAGAGTCTCAATGAAGAACGACGTGGCTAATATCCCGATAACAATTATTATGAAGTGAAGATAATGATATACGAAATGAACAATTCAAATATATAGAACTGTCGAAGCTCCATACAATGAGGGTTGTTTTTTCAATTCAACTGAACTTACAGTATATATTTCAATCTACAGATCCAGATACATCAGGTGTGATAGAATAATGGAACATAGAGGCAAAGATAGAGTAGAATTTATTACATCCATATAGTACAATTATACTGGACGCGTCAAGTTGTTAGGTCATAAACAAACTGAGAATAGTTATAAAAAACAAACAAACAATTGAGATACTTGCATAAACTTTCAGTTACCAGTGAATATACTAGAAACTCTTGACCTCCCTCTAATCGAATGTCAGTCACATTCACAATATATAAGAGGAAGTTTTTTGGTCCAGACAGCCTCAACTTTTTGACAAATCCTAGGAATCTCAGAAGTCATTTTATCCACATTCTTGCAATGTCTGTATGTGATATTTCACAAAAAAAATTGTGACAACTATGTTGGACTGCAATGTTAGGTTTGTTCGCGGATAACTTTCGAAATTGATTACGAACCAGGCCAGAACTAAATCAGGATTGTTGTAGAGCGTAGTATGAACTTGTTAAGGATTTTATTCTACCGCGAACGATATTACCGATTTTGAAATTTTGTCATCTGTCATACTGTCTCCGGCAAGTTTCAATGTAAGCTTGTTTGTGTATTTGAATCTTATTATTTGTATCTGAATCCTCTTTTTGCAATTTGTAATGATCAGAATTAGCATATCGATTTGCTAACTCTTCGGTCATTTCTCGAGTTAGGCTGGATTCAGACAGATCCGAAATTCGATCGTATGACGATCAGATAGCTTTCTGATTGGTCTAAATTTAAATTTAGACCAATGAGAAAGCTATCTGATCGTCGTGCGATCGGATTTCGGATCTGTCTGAATCCAGCCTTAATCAAAAATGCTCTGCATATAGTTTATCACTTAACTGTGGCAGTACTTCTTCAAAGTATTCTTTACTTTTGGGAACTTCAATAAGTTCTAGCAACTCTTCCATATCCTTATCGCTAGACGATAAATGGTCTTGACTTGGTAGATAATAAATAGAAACGAATAACCACAACCACAAAATTAGACAAACTATTACTATAAAATTGTTGCCAATAATGCTGTAAATATAAGTTGAAGCTTTGCTTCAAAATAATCTTCAAAACCATTGAATCAAAACATAAAACAGCTGACATCGGTCGATACTGCGCATTACCGAGAAAACCGAACTTTCCGTCCTGACCAAAATCCTAGGATCGCTAAAACCAATTCTGAATGAGTAATGAAAAGCTCCGATGTGATTCGCGAGCACGGAACGGTTACCAAAAATTCGGAACTATCTGATACGCGAACGCTGTTTTTCAGACTGCGCATGCGAATAGTACCTGAACTAGTTTGGAATCGTACCCGTGAATAAAGCTATTTCCAAAACCACTGCATAATTTTATATCAAAAAATGAAGTTTCATTCAAACATAATAATAATGATCTTTATTTCAAATAGGCATCCTAATATACAAAAACATTTTTGAAATTGAATGGACAAAGTCACAGTCCAACTTCATAACATTAAATTATGTTTGCTCAGAATTATCCAAACATTCAATGAATAGAATAAATAATAATATTAATTACAAATTATATATATTTATATATGATATTATAATGTCACTGTTAATGTTGATGTTGTATCTTCAAATGACTAGTAAGTTCTTTTTTGAATGTCATAATAGATTCACTTTGTTTTATCTGAAGCAGAGCAGGAGGTTATTGTAGTCCAATAGTCCTTTATGGAACAAGGAGTTCATGGATCATGTGTAGTTCAAACGTGGTACATATAAATTAGTACTCCCCTAGTGGGGTAATCATGAATTTGGTGATGGAAAACAATGAATTGATCAAAATATGAGGGTGCATTACCGGACAGTATGTTGAAGATGACATGACTAATAACATTTGCAGCTTTCTTTTTGGGAGTTTCAAGCCCCGGGGCAGCTAATTTTAGCTTTACCATTGGTTGAAAAATGACATGTGTCAAATTCCACCAATAGTGAAGCTAGAATTAAGAGCCCCAGGGCTTGAAACACTCAAAAAGAAAGCTGCAATTCTAATACTCAGCAAAGGAAATTTCTACAGTTACATCTGAAAACATCACAGAACAGATGAATAAAATGTATTTTCAGGCAAGAGTATTCAGAACCCACTATAAATTTGTACAAATCGCGAAACCTATTAAATTTGGATTTTGTTCGTCAGTTGAAAGTTTGCAAATTTATACATTTTGTCTTTACAAACAATAGACACTGTAAAGCATTTCATTCTTAATTCTAGTATTCATGATCATAGCACAAAACAGTCAAACCATTTTGATACCTTGAAGGTAAAAAGTAACTTCGGCAAAAAATCACTTTTTACAACAATTTACATAAATAGTTGAAAAATTCAAAAAGTATGTTAAAATTTAAACGTAACTTGATGCAATATTTCATGAACAAATGAATAATTTCCAGTTATTGTTTAAATATTTTATTTTGGCCGTTTCATTTGTGATTTTGATCTATCTATATTTGATTTCTGTATGTGTTCCTTTTCATATATTTTGTATTCTTATACTTACATATCCTTTGATAACCGTAAGCTGTTTATCTGAGAATAATCAGTAGTTGAACTAAAATTAGATTGTAAAGTATTTAAAAAGTTAACTAAAGTCTTTAGATTCAGTGTCAGTTTTCTTATCCATTGAAAATACTAACTCTGTTAGCGAAACACACTTCGAGTGCAAAAATATCAGTTTGGTGTTAGGGCATTTGGTCTCTACAGAAAGTGTAAATAGAAAGTGTAATTTTTTATCAATAACTCTTGAATACCGTCCTTCTGTTATCATAGTTTGAATAAAATATTTACTGAAAATAAATTTTCAAAAGCAGTTCTTTTTTGCACAATGAACCTCTGTGCATTGTATCTTTATTTATCAAATGCCTAACAAAATGAATACACCCATTTTTACATTTATTGATATTGAGGTACATTGCTATACTCACTGAGAAATAGCCATAATGGAATGCTTCTAAAAAAATTACGAGGGGTGTTTTACTTTCGAAATCCAGTGTACAGCATTTACTAGAAATCGAGTTTGATATCCCTGAAATAATGAATGAAATCCCTTATTTGATAATTTGCTGTTCAAATTTCACCTCAGTGAAATTCCCTTCGAAAAATTATAAGGAGTACTTTCATATATGAACAAATAAATCCATAATCTAGTGATTTTATAATGAAATTAAATTATATAATTTCAATTGACTTCTCACATACACAGAAAGTTACATACTGGAAAAATCTGTTTGAGAAATTTGAATGTATAGGTATAGAATAAAAATTTGATGGACTCAAAATGAATAGTAAATTAATTTTTATAAAAAAAACACCCAAAGCATGAAATGTATAGCTCAGTTATCCAGGATATAACACTAAATAAAAGCTTAACGAATGAGCAGTTCAATGCAGGGAAGTCTTCAAATTGATTTTTCAATAAATAACAATTCTTCAGTGTATAACTAGGTGAATATGGCTCAGGTATACACTAGAACTATACGCTCTGTCGCAAGTCTCCATAAAGAAATGTTGGGGGCTAGTTCTTTTCATATCTGGAGAGGTGTAAGGCTTCGATGATAACATAATTTGAGAGGCTAATACAAAAAATAATTTGAGAGTTTTGGTTCGTGACTGTTTCAATCAATTATATATATATATATATATATATAAGTATGTGGTTGTCAATTTCAAGGATATACCAAGGCAAAGCAGCAATTCATTATATTATAATTTAGGATCACTAGGGAGCTGAATCTCTCGGCACATGTCAATAGTTTTGTACCATATATCCATCAAGTCCAAAGTATTCACTATGTTATTTGATACATTTTTGGATGTTAACTTTAAATTTCTTTCGATTAAATTTCTTTCAATTTAAGATATATTTCAGTGGCGAAAGCTAAGTTGTTCTTGCATTTTTTTGAATCTAGGATCGGCGAGCAACGTCAAAGTGAAGTGCTCGACTTCCATTTTTTATAACTAGGTACCGGTTTCAGGAAGGTTTCTTGGTAGGCATATCTCTAGCCATGTTTTGAGAATGAGTAGGAGCAGTTTGGTTTAAAAAAAAATACTATTCAAGTATTTCCATCAATATCAATAAATTTCCTGCACCACTTGTGGCTCTTTTTGAATAAGACGAGAATATGCGAAATCGAAGATGAATAACATAAACATAAACAAGAAACATTTGATCTCATTAACGTATGTTACGTCAGTGTTTGATCTTGACAGACAATTGTCGATAGACAACTTTAGTTCGTCAACTGCCACCAGATAGTGTATCGCTTAGCTTTTAATCCCAATACGTACAGATGTCGCCACACGCTTTTGCCAGTCTTGTCTGAAACTAAATTTGCACTAAGTGAAAATGTGCAGTCGGATTTTCCACTTTTATTTGATTGACTAGTGGGAAGAGATCTCAACCTGAAAGATAATGGGTGTCCAATCAAATACTAGTAAAAACGTTTCAATGTTTAAAAGCAACGAAATCAATAAATAAAAACGATAAAACATCGTACACATAAAAAATTTCGAAGTGAGATGACAATGTGACAACAAGCTTGACACTTGATATCAAATTTGAAAAATGGGAACATAACGCCCCCTACAGAAAAAATAGGGGAAACCTCCAAAAGCGTCGATGATTTTTTCGACACAAAAATCTAAACAAAATATAATCAGTGGAATCACCAGGGTTTTCTGGACATCTTATATTAGAGATCAAGAGCTGACATTACTTTTGGTAGCGATAAGTTTACGCCCATCGACCACTGGAACTTGTATTATCGATGTCGTCGATGCTATAGAGATTCTCGCCATACATGAGATCCGAGGCAAAGTTAGAGTAGGAGGCTTACCCATCTGTATAAAGTGAGAAAAATTTTTCATATTTTTACGACTGAGAGTATTGGGAAAGCAAAGATTTCAGGAAAATGAGTCGACGATCGCTGATTGTCAGTCGCGTACATCGTGCCGTTCACCCGCTGCAACCTTAGATATGTGAAAAAAAAAAAAACAACAAAAAAGATCTAGTTTACAAATGGCAATGGGGGGATCTTACAATTAGCATATTAATAACACAACTTTCGCAGGCCAGCTTTTTTCAATGGGGCAATAGGGCGTTGGGCTCACCCTTTTCGGAATTTTTTTTTATGATAAGCTCACGACTGACCCCAGCACAATCATGTTCTATGTTCTATTCTAACTGTTCAATTGAAAAATGCAATTACCAGTCATCAAACATGTTTTGCCATTCTTTAAAACAGGTTCGTGGAATGGGACTCTAGTAAAGTACGGCTATATTTCTATCGTAAAGATCACTCGTTCATGACTGAGGATCAAACATTCAGGTACAACGTGAGCACGTGAATATGACAACACTCTTCTCAGCTTTTTATAGTATGGATAAGGCTCAGTTGGTAGCTAAACTAACACGTTCCCTGCATTTGCGAGGTGCAGGTAGAATATGACTTGATGAAACATCGTCCTTAAATTTTCCAATACTGAAATTCGACGACAGACACTTTAAACCATACCTGAAGTAGACTTGCTGGTTCGATTAATTCATGTGTCAGTCATCTCATACATCGGTGAAATGTTGTCAACAAAGGCAGCGTATATTCAGAGATTACTTGCAACTTCCGAATGACGGTACCCTCTATGAAATGTTTATGACAAATGTAGTTACAAAGTAGGCAAGTGGATGTGAAAATACATCTCTCAGTTGTTCCAATTATGGATAGAGCCCTGTCAATGGCTAAAATAGGACGCATGCCACATCATATAGTGTATTGTTCAAAGTACATGGTATTGTAATAATTGTACAATGTACATTAATTACCATAGGGCAATACAAAAGAGCCCAAAATGGTGGCGACAGAATTTCAGGTAGCCCATTTGGGCTCTAGGCTTCTACTGGATTTCAAAGTAGCCAAGATATCTGCTGAGTAGCCCAATCGGCAATAAATATCCCAATCTGGCAACCCTGTGCGACAGGGAGACGTTAGCAGCATTAGTAGTTAGTTATGTTTGAATTTATGTTATGGTAATAATATTTCAGGTAAACAAAATCATACTTGAATATTGTTTTCCAAGACGTATCTCTGCATTCCAGGAACGTCTGTGCCTTCTAAGAGAGTCTCCCCAAAAGCAGGTCAACTGACCAATTTAAGAAGAAGCTGTTTATCGCCAAAGAATTTGAACATGTAATCATGTACAGTATACATATATACAGTATTTTTCAAATTTCTCTAGCTGTGATTTTTAATTATATTTTATGAATGAATATAGGTATTTCAGTTCATTATTCGTTATTATTTTCCAAACCAAATTGGAACTCCAGTACGATCCTGTTGTCGACATCTTAGTTTAATCAACTCTCGGATTGTAATTTTTCTGTCAAGCACCGTTTCGGAGATTTCAAATCGAAACTATCCTCAAGGTTGCACATTCAAATGGCTGTACCTCCATCAGGAAGAATTTTTCGATATATCAGGCCTTCATCTTGGGCTCGCCCTGAAATGGCTATAACTCCCTGAGAAACCAATTCTGGAAACGTTTGAATGCGAACTTTCAGCACACCCTGTATACAGATATACGATACTTGTAGCGCATTCCCACTGAAATGACGTATGTTTTCAATTTTTAGCGGGCCTTTGCCACAGTTTACATGTTTATAGGCGACAAATTCTTCATGAAGGTGGTACAACTAACGTTGTGTAAATTTTTTTATCATAAACTTATAATATTGAAGTATACCGAAATAATTATGCACCTTTCCACGGGTCCAGTTCCTTTTTGCCACGTAGTATGTGACTGACGGTAATAGATTCAATCAATGCTTGTTCCTAAATTTTGAAATAAAAGTTTGTCATAAAAAAATACTCTGAAATTTTTCCGAAACAGGTGGGCCCAGCGCCCTTCTGCCCCATTGAAATAGACTGGCCTGCGAAGTTTGTGTTATTGAAATGCTTATGGTAAGATCTCCCCTATCGCCAGTTGTAAACGAAATCTTTTTTGTTATTTTTTTTTCCTACATATTCCGAACGCCACGTTGTACGCGACCGACGATCGGCGATCGTCGACTCATTTTTCTGAAATCTTTGCTTTCCTAATATTCTCAGTCGTAAACTCATGAAAAATTTTGGTCACTTTTTTTAAACAAATCGGTAAGCCAGAGGGCTCACCCTAACTTCGCCCCGGAAATCATGTATGGCGATAATCTCTGTAGCATCGTCGACATTCATAATACAATGTCAGAGTAAATGTTATACAGGGTCACACAATAAATACTACTAATTTGCATGATATAATTCCAAATTTCAGGGCATACTATGATTTTTTTTGTGTTCTTCATTGCTAAATTTCATTAGCGATTATTTTCGTTAAATTTCGATACCAGCACGGGATTCAGCATCCTTCATTTAGGTTGATTCTAGAATTTCGTTAGAAAATATTAATTGGCAACAGAGTTATAACAATATTGATTGTGATAACTTACCATTAATTTTGGATATTTCAAAAAAAATCTGAGAATCGCAACACTGTCAACACAAACGTAGGAGATGTTAGCCATCGTAAATTTTGGAATTGAAATCAGAATAAAATTTTCATTTCATTCGAAAATTCTTGGTTATGCCCGCACGGGCATAAAGTACTTCGTAACCTAGCAATAGAAACAATATGCAAATATGCTGTCTTTGGATGTAAATATCCCAATTCTAAGAAGATATTTCACAAAACATAGCAACTTGAGACAATTTTTTTTGCTCAGGTTTCGCACCATTCTTTTGTCTTGTTGATGTCTTCAAAAATTATTCATGTAAAATCAGGATTCCAGGGAAGAACATAAAGTTCTATACTATCACTATCAGGAAATCTGATTGTGACTTGTCAGTACTTGAAAATATTGTGTAGGAAAATGTTGAATATTCTTTAAGATTCATCAGTAGGTACCTCCTGTTGTAAATTTTGACACAAGATAACATTACTGCATTCAAATTCTTGTTACAAATCGAATATTTTCCAAGTAATATTTATGAGTCATTAAATATAGTGATCTCAGCTAATTTATTATCTTGTGGATATTCATTCAACCACTCAAATATTGTCGTGATTATAGTATGTAATGAAACAACAAATTGATAAAAATTGGTATCCTTCAAACATGCACGCCAACATTGTTGATAGCGATATAAGTTTTGTTGGAAAGTTGTCAAATCATGTTGAAGTATTTTTATTTCTCGAAAAGTCCACTCTTGGGAGTAATTTTTGAATCTCAATTTTTTGAAGACTAATGATAGTGGTTTTACTAACATCGATATAACAGTAAAACTTATATAATTTATTGTAGCATTTTATGTGAGAATTAGAAAAACTAAACAATGCACTTTTCTCCTATTGATATGGTCTGGGTGACTCATTATACAATGGCTGATAACTTGTTCAAACATAAGTGCTTGCACCTAACCTTGAAAATTCAATAATCTGCAGTTGTTTTGGCATAATATTTTTTGATACATTCGAGACTATTGAAATTATTGAAACGCTGTTGTGTAGAGAATTACTTGTTCCCAAAGTTTTGGTGAATTGTAATTTAATCAGTAGGCGATATGTTTGTGTTTTTTTTGGATACGCTAAGGTGCAATTGTGCTTTTTTTTTAAATTGAGCTATATAATTCGAACACAACAATCATTGAGAAACCAAGTTCATTAAGTTTTCGAAAACTTAACAGAATAAATGTGACAGCTGAAGCAAATCAACGCTAGCTCTCTCTGAAACTTGGGAGACAGGCCCTGACTGGCAGTTTTTTTCTACATTGGAATGTTATTTGTGGAAACCAGGGGGACAGCAAACGCCGAAGATAGTATTTACGATGAAATAAAAATTTCAGTTTACTTGATATGCTATCCATAAGATGAACTATATGAACATGTTACATCATTTGCTGAGTTTTTTTCGTATAATCATTCGGTGTGAGAACTAAAGTTGAATTAGATTTACGAATATTTCAGCGCATACAAAATAGACCATATGTCGAGTCATACATGTGTTTTAATGAACATATATCTTTCAGTCTTGTACCAAAATACATGTTGAACATATACATCACACGCATGTACATAATATGTAAACTGATATATAAATATAAAAGATTATCAAATAATATTGAATAGAAAGATAATATTCAAAAATATTCTTCCTGATAAATAATTCTACAAGCTTCTCACTATAATGTTCACAAAACCGCAACACGTATTTTATTGTACAATATCTTCTACCATTCATGTATAGCAGTTTTGTAAACTTCACTTTGTCAAAAACCTTGCAGGATTTTCATTAGTCAATCAAGGACTTTTTTCAAAGAATTTCGAGCAGCTCTCATTTCTATTAAAATGCTCCAAGTTAGTAGCTTCAAATATAGTGTCTTTACTTTTTCATTCCGATGGAAAGGAAATGACACTTTTGATAATTTATTGTTATGTGACATAATATAAAAATACAACAATAGATTAAACAAGAAGAAACTGTGTCCTGAAATAACTACTGAAAATTTGAAGTTAGGAGTTTCAAGTGGACTGAAACTACGACGATTTGGTTGCCAGTACCTGCAATAGTCTTCAGGTGATGATGACTGATAAATTTGCGACGAGGTCATTTAAAATTGACCAACTCTTCATATTTGGGAAAGAAAGGAAAATTGACGTGATGATTCGTTTTAGCGGCATCTGAATGAATTAGAGCAAAGTTATTTTTCGGTGAGCCGCAGTTGGTTCATTTGTCCGACGGAATGGTATCACATATATTGACTTAACGCATGTATTCTCAGAACGTAGACAACGTAACTATATTATGTCAGAAATTTTTATAAACATCTTCTTAAGGGGTGAGATCCATGCAATATCTGCACCGAATTAAAAAAAAAATTAAACATGACTCCAAGACGAAAATTTTAGATTCAATTGAAGGGCTCAATGACTCGAAGAACAGACCTGAGGATATGAATAGTCAAGAAGACGAAAATTTATGACTCAAAGTAGATTCAAATGACTCAATATATTTTTATGTACTAACGAGATTTGAAGATTTTTTCCCTAAATTCTTGTAATGTACTGTTTTGTTTAAGAAATTTTATTTTATTCAGCGAGAAAGGTACATATTATTATTATTTGTTGTGTTTATTTTTCCAGACATATTCCACCGAGTATTCCACTAATTTTTATCACAAAAAAAATCGTTATTTAAAATTTTTTAGATCGCTTGTTAGGGTTTTTACAGCTTTCTTGAAGAGTTGTTCACTCCTTTGATAATATATAAATCGATTAGTTGACATGATCTGATTCTAATCATAATGACGTTTTCGTTTTAGATTTTACAACCACCAGTCTTCGTTCGTGCATGGGGGTCTGGACCCCCCCAATCGCGAGACCAGCCCTGTCATTGGCCAGAAGCAGATTCATCAGAAGATACAGCAGCTGAACTTCCGCGACTGTCATGCCAAGATAACGCAGGTATGTATATAGTTACTAGCAGAGCCGTGTCCAGTTCGTGATGCAATTATATTGTGTAGTTCTTAGGTACTAATTTTAATCAGGTTCATCGCAGTTCTCCCTTCTGGGCGCACTCGAAAGATCATGTGAAAGAGAAAGAAATCGAAAACGTTATAAACCCCATTTTTTTACTCCGTAACACAATGAATTTCAATAAAATACGAAACACCTCTTCCATCAATTATGTTGAAGAATATTTCTGCAAAATAAGAAGTATATTTAAATACGTTGCCCCATTCAAACTTCGACCCCGTTTGTCACCCCTTTAGGGGTGGAATTTCGGAAAACTCATCGGATGCCTATGTCATGAAGAAGACACCCTTCAAGTTTCAGATCTCTACGATCAGTGGTTTAGGCTAACCCCTAAAATAACTTTCTAACCCTTCTCATCCCTGTTAGGTGATTAATTTCGAACTAAGAATCATGTCTTCCAATTCTGTGGAAGAAATTTTATGCAATATTTGAAGTAGATTGGACCAGGCATCACTGTCCCATACAAATTTGACACCCGTTCGTCATCCGTATAGGGGGGGATGGATTTCCGAAAACACTTGAAAATGGGATAAAAAGTATCCTATATCTGTCTCCTGGTTCTAAGCTACCACCCCACCAATTTTTAACCGAATCGGTTCAGCCGTTCTTGAGTTAAAAATAGTGTAACTAACACGACTTTCTTTTATATGTATAAAACTTCGAATTCTCTCTACCTTTTTTTTCACTCGTTTCTTGAGTAATTGTAAAGAATATTACAATCTTGGAAGATAATTCAACTAGTGATATAATATATCACAATGATTCAGAAATGGATAAATGATAGGGAGATAACCGATAACCATCAATTCAGACTAAACTGTCGATATGATTTCGTCATAAGAATAATTTGACTGAGTTTAAATTTGTTATAAAAATATGATAGACCCATCACTGAATTTAAAAGTCATCAATATTTGGGTCTCATCATTAGATTTCGGGATACATATAAGTGAAATTGAAATTTGGTTTTTTTGTTGCGATTAGAAGACATGCAATGAAGGAACATGTTCAGATCATGATATAATGATTCTTACATTCTTTCTCACATCGATTATATCACGATTCAGTACTCTTTTAATCAAAACAAAAAACTTCGTTTTCATGAACAAAGCAATGACGGGCTCTGAATCACGTGAAATTCACTTTTTCTTAAACGAATGGAGATATCCTGTAGCTGTTAACTGTTTGATAGAAGTTTCGTGTGTTTGGTATACAAATTGAGCAAGAAAAAGTAACTTCCATATAGGCAGAGGAGTTCCTGTGTTAGATACCGTCTCTCCCTTTTTGTATATGAATAACACTCTTATACACTTATCAACAGAGAGTGCTAATAGATTGATGTTACTTTTAATGAAAGTTTTGTATTTTTTTGCATTGGCTTAAATGAAAACCTGATGATCGAAGACTAAAAACCTGAACGTATTATTTTGATACGAGAGACATGTTTGTATTAAAAATGATGGAATTATTTTTATTACTCTTCATCATTATTATTATTGTCACAGGTGGATTCGCAGGCGACGTTGGGCAGCGGCGTCGTCGTCCAGGTGACCGGAGAATTGTCGAACGCCGGCCAACCGATGCGCCGCTTCACGCAGACGTTCGTGCTGGCCGCGCAGTCGCCGAAGAAGTACTACGTGCACAACGACATCTTCCGCTACCAGGACGAGATCATCTCCGACGAGGAGTGCGAACAGGACGCCGGCTCCGAGACCGAGGAGGACGTTTCGGCCGGGTGAGTACCTACGATTTTCAATCGAAAATATTCGGCCGTTACGGTCGCCAATTCTTTATTTATTTATTCGTAATTCAACTCAATGCTACATATGTACAAAATGTATGTATACCCTTTTCTTAATATGTATTATTAGTGAATGGTAATGGTTCAGACTTCCATTGTCTATATTATTATCTCTATTGAAACCCGTTGCTAAGAAGGAAGGATTAAAATATAAATCAAGTGAGAAAATCAAATCAAAATCAAATTTTTGGTCGATAATGAAATTACGGTTTGATTGATCAAAGAAAATACTATTGTTACAAAAATTGAGATTTCGAATATGAAATATGGGTCATCAAAATTTTTAATAACGAAATAAATGAAATAATATTGTGACAAGACAATTGAGGTATCGGATGTGAAATACTAGTCAAAAAATTTAAATAAAGAAATTGATATACAGTTAATTTCTTCTTTGACCAGGTAAATATACTTAAATATAAACTATTGAATTCAATATCTAATTCTTACCGATGATATATTTCGGAAATCCCAAAAATTTATAGTAAATACCTGAAAAGTTATATTTCAATCGTTGAAAAGTACAAAAAAATCGGTTTGGGTGAGACTCGAACCAACAACTAATGTGGACTGTCTCAGAGAGTTGGTGGAGTGTCGTTAATACATTCATCACCAGAATTACCCTTTTTTGTGAATTAATTTGTTACAGAAAACACTTATACACTGATAATCACAATGAAATTGATGGCAGTTCGACAGTAACGAAGTTTTAGAATTCGCCAAGTAATCCATGATTTTGAAGATGAAATGTTATACGAAATACGAGATATTAAAATTATTGTTAACATCCATTTTTGCGATTGATTGTTGTTGTCTTTCAAAGAAACTTCGCTGAAATCGTTGATTTTTAAAAATGTGTCCCCCTTGTGTGGATATGAAATCATAACGATCCGGTTGACTGAATTCGCCTACTGATTCGTTTAATAAATTGTGAAGAAATCAACATATTTACAGGTGGGAGTGGAAAAATTAATTTATGGCAGGGTTCGGCTGATTAAAATCGAGTGATTAAAATCACGATTGAAATCATGATTTAAATAGCTTGATTTTTAAAATTAAAATCATAATTTAAATCAATTTTTGTTTTTTTATTCAGAACAAGATAACAACATAATATAAAAGTTTTCTCGAAGATCAAAAGGAGTATCTGCTTTTAGCAAAAACAACAAAAAAGAAGTACATAATTCCAAATTCTCGAACTGAAGGTAACACCTGAATTTTATTACTGTATATTTTCAGTCTATTCATTCTCGTTATACAATTTGAACAAAAACACGAGTATTCCTCCCTTTTCTATGCCTAATATGTTTCTAATATCCGAGTGTACGACTAGCGAAATGCGTGAAATTGTTGGGCAACGTCAATTTATAGGTTGAGAAGGAAAACAAGCCTCGGCAGGAATATTTTTGCAAAAAGCACAAGAAACGCGTTCGTGTTCGTGCCTCACTCGGCACTTTATAGCGAGTGGACAGAAGGAAAACAAATCGCGACAAGAAATTTCTTGCAAGAAGCGCGACAAATGCGTTATCACAACTTTTTGAGCCGCAAATTGTATTAAAATTTTTAGATTCATACATTAAAATAATTAACAATAATTTCAAAGAAACAAAATGTTCAAATTTTATATTCAAATTAAAAAAATCAAAAAAATCAAATAAATCGTGATTTTTTTTTAATCAATGATTTTTGATTTTTTCAATAAAAATCAGATTTTACCCCACCCTGTTTTATGGCATCTATTTAGTGACCAAAATCAGACGTTGGTTGTTGGTTGAAGCAGAGAATTATTGCGAAATCGACTTATTTTTTCGTCTAATTTGATCGGCCTCTTCTGCACCTTCGAACAGTCCTCGTGAATCTGTTTTCTCTCTCGCAGGCAAGTCATGGTGGAAGTGCAGCCTCCCATCAACCAGCCTGCGGTGCAGCCCTATTACAACCCGAATGCCGCTCAGATGCAGGCAAACATCGCTCAGGTGCCGATCCATCATAACCAGCAGCCTCCGCCGCACGTTTTGAATGCACAGCCCGTGCCCACCGTCAACGGGGCTATCCATCCTGACGAAATCAACGTTATGCAAGGTAAATTCACTATTCCGGAAGGAAAGGGAGTGTGCCTCGGTTCTGGGGCCACTCGTCTTCCATTAGTAGTGCCACGAATTGAAGACTTCGGTATGAATAACTTAATTTATTTTTATTCATTAACGGAAAAACCACATTTTGAAAAGTAATACAAAACAAAAATTGACCAATATAAATGTGAGGGGGAACCTTCTAAAATTGGCGTCTCTCAAGGCTCAGTTTTGGCTCTATTTCGTTTTTTAATTTCTATTGACGGTATTAAAGGACCCAGTTTATATGGAATGCCCTTTTCTTTCACTTTCCACTCTGGGAAAGATATGAAAAATGCATTAAAGCATGATATTGACCTTATTGAAAAATGGACATGAGGTATTAACCTAACCGTCAATTCAGAAAAAGCTTTTTTTATGATTTTTATATAAAAAAACACGAAGAAAATAAAATTAAAATCGAAAAAATGTAATAAACCAATAGCCAAAGGGCATATTGATTGATACAAAATTAACTTTCAAGAAGCATAATATTAACAAAATAGGGAAATATTTTGTACCATCCTTGTAATAACTATATCAAAGAGAAGTACATATACAACCATCGGTCAGTGTCAATTTATTCAAAAAAGCAGGCTCAGCAATCATTGTGGGTGTTAATATTACTTGATACAATGTGAATTGGATACTTCCTGATATGCCGCCTGGGATTCGAGAGAAATAAAGAGAAATTTATGTTTCTCACTAATGAATTTGAAAATTATTGGTTTTATGTTACAAAACGAAAAATGAATGACTTTCAACTGACTGGTCACTTTACTCTGGTGTTTTTGACTGGAATGTAAAGTTTCTGTAAAGTCTCGCAAATATGGTCGGTTATTCAGCTCGACAGGGCGTCACTGTCCCAACGTGACAAAATACGAAATTTACGCTGCCTTTTTTTTCCGATTACAGGACAGGTTCCCGCTCACGTCCCGGCCGCTCAGCCCCAAGGACTCGTCGCTCCCATGCCGACCATGCAGCAACCGTCGATGATCCAAGCTCCTTTGAACCCGCCGGCTCCGATCGAAGAAATGCAACCGCAAGCGATTGAAGAGCCGATCGAGGAGCCTTTGGAGAGCGCCTACGTCGTCGAGCAGCAGGAGATCGAACCGGAACCGGACATGGCCTTGAACGATTCAGGTACAAGTCCTGAGAAAGCACGTATGTGATTGATTCATTTGAATTTGACAAAAAACTGTTTATAGTCCATTTCTTATTCAAAATCAATTTGTCGCATTGACATGATCGGATTCTTCACATCTACTTGTTTGTAAAGTCATCGTACTTTTACGAAATGTAGGTTTCGGTGTTAAGGCCATTCCTTCATGTTCATTATTGTGAGCTTCTATATCTGCGAAATAATTTTCAAATTCCATTTCACTATTATCATTCATTTATATGAATGAACGAACCAAAATCATCAAAATTTGTCTCTTTGTTGCCAGATTCTGCTTTTCTCTGAAAGAAATTGAACTGTGCTTTTTGAATAAATAATTGATGATATTGGTGTATAATGTATTTGCATTTATATTACGCTAGTAAAAACTTTATACAGTGTGTACATAAAGTATGGAATAAATTCATTATCTAGAAAAGGAAAAGCTTGTCGGACAAATCCTTGGACACGTCAACTTGTGTTACAAGATGCGCAGCTTTTAGCGCCCTAGTCGGTGTGGTGACGTCATTATCCTGCCTGAAATGACATCATCATTTTTTTTTTCAAATGGTAACCTATATTTTTGATGGTGCCATCTGAAAGGGCATAGTTTTCTCCGCACAGTACATCAAAAGTTTGATAATGTTTCATTAGGAAATTTTCGAGAAAATCAATGTTATACTGATTTCAAATTAATTTATTGTACACAGTTGATTGAACAAACTAATTGATCAAATGTTCAAACTGAAGTCCTTCCTGCGCCTGACAGTATCCAAGACAGTCAATAAATTCTCGTTGGACCTTAGTGACAGTTTGTTGAGTAATATTGTTACATTCATGTCTAATCCTAGTTTTCAATTCCTCGATATTATCAGGTCTAGTTTTATACACGACATTCTTCAGATGGCCCCAAAGAAAAAAATCTAATGGAGTAAGATCCGGCGATCTTGGGGGCCATTCAATAGAGCCACGCCTACCTATCCACCTGTTTGTAAAGACTTGTTAAGATAAATTCTAACATCAGCTGCATAATGCGGCGGTGCACCATCGTGCTGGTACCACAAGTTGTTATTTGGTATAGCAGGGTTATTTGCGTTAGGAAATAAGATCACCAAGCGGGGTATAACATAATCCTGGAGGAATTGAAGGTACCTTGGACCATTCAAGGTTTCTTCGAAATAATAGGGACCAATAATTCTGTTTTCGACAACCTCCGCCCAAACATTTATTTTCTCAGAATACTGTGTGTGATGTTCTCTCATCCATTTTGGATTCTCCTTAGACCAGTACCTGCAATTCTGCCGATTCACTGTTCCTGTTAGTGTAAAGGTGGCTTCATCAGAGAAAACAATGTTTTTAACAAACAAAGGGTCAGCATTGCACATATCCATTAATGCCATTAATTTGGCAGAACTGCATTCGTCGGTCTGGATCGTCTACGGAAAGTTCGTGAGTCAGGGTCATCCTATAGGGATGCCACTTTTCCAACTTCAAAATTGTATGTATAGTTGCAACTGGAGTATCTTGATTTTGGCTAATTTTTCTTAGGCTATTATGTGGATTTTCCTCCATTGCTAAGAAAACATTCAATTTGACCTCGTCATTGATTTTGGGGCGCCCAGCTTTAGGGCCATCATCAACACTGCCAGTGTCTCGAAACTTTCAACTTTGCTCACTGCTGATTGAGTTATGGGCCTATCCGGGTATTTCGTTTTAAACAGTCCAACTACTTCTTGTTGCGTTCGTACTCTATCACCGTATCCAATCATCATCAGAATGTCGATTCTCTGAGTAACAGAAAGGTGCATTTTACAAATAATTCTTTTGAAGAATCACAGAAATATGAACAGTCAAACTGTGATATACGCCAACCAAACGGCTAAATCAGCAAGATATCAAAAACAGTAAAATGTATTTTTACTATACTCCAAATAATGGTTTTTTGAGGGCTCAAAAAATACGAACACGTGCTGCAAGAGAACTCTAAAAGCTAGGAAGGTCTTTATTTTGCACCCTTACGTGACATTTGATCAATTAGTTTGTTCAATCAACTGTGTAAAATAAATTAATTTGAAATCAGTATAACATTGATTTTCTCGAAAATTTCCTAATGAAACATTATCAAACTTTTGATGTACTGTGCGGAGAAAACTATGCCCTTTCAAATGGCATTCCTTGAGAACATATCTGTTCCGCATTCAAGTTTTTGGGGAATGTAACAATCGATTGAAAAAAAATCCGTGTGATAAAAGAAAATGTGATTCGATTTCAAATTTAACGTTCGAATTTCAGCTTCTAACGAACCCAAGACGTACGCGAACCTCTTGAAATCCGGCAGCGCCGTCCCCTTCAGCAGCCCGCCTTCTCAGGCGCCGGCGCCGGTCGCACCCGTCGCTCAGCCGGCCGCCCCCAGGTCGGTGTCTCCCCCGTCGTCGGGCGGCTATCAGAACGCCGGACCGCGCGGCAACAACATGGGCAACAACCGAGGCGGCGCTAGAGTGAATCAGCAGCAGCCGCGCATGCAGAACAGGCAGGATACCGGTCGGAATTCGATGGGCGGCCCGGGCAGGAATTCCTTCAACAACGAGGAAGGGTCTACTTATGGTAAGTCGTCGGTGTTGAATTATCGAGAATGCCTTTAGGGTTGACGAACGCTCCTTCGACCGTGCAACGGTTCGTGGATGAATATTTAGCGTTAGTTCTATTAACGAGAACGGGGTTCTGTGCGATAGAAATACCGTTTGAAAACTGAAACCGCACAGTTGTTGATGAAAAAAAGTTAGAATTGAAACGATTGCCCACAAAATGGGATTTTTCGATAACTTGGTAATTTTTCCGTTTAGAAGACAGGCGCCGCTCCCAGAGCCAGAACTTCAACGACGTCAATCAGCTGTTCTTGGGTAACTTGCCGCACATGGCCACCGAAGAGGAGCTCTGCGACATTTTCGGTGAATTCGGCGTCATCGTCGATTTGAGAGTGCACAGCAAGCCGCCGAACAAGATCGGGGGAGCCCCAGGTGGGCGGGCCCCTCCAAACTACGGATTCATCACGTACGAGACCCAGCAAGGAGTGCAGAATTGTCTACAGGCCAAGGTAAGCATACATCTGGTTCAGACATGTTTATTTTCTACTTCGACATTGTAAATGCATTGAGATGATCGCATAAACGATCTACTAAATGCTATAATTGTCAAAATGTTTAACAGTGATATTTGGTGAAGTTTATATTGGGGTGGTTGACATGGTTTTCTCTAATTGAACTGTAGTAATCGGAACCTCAATTGTTTATATTCTATTGGAACCCGTCAAAAAACGTACAAGGTTGAAATAATAATAATATACTGAAGCTTTGATAAATCAAAATTGAATGATTTTTTCACATTCTCAATAAATGCCAATTTGAAAAAGTCTAAGTAGAGATGTTCGACTTGTTTGAACTTGTTGTCCACGTTTAGCACTGGTATTAATCAGAAAATAATTGAAATAGAAAAGTGATAAGCAATGAGTGGACTCAATATGTAATTTTTTAAATGTAATTATTTCATTTTTCCGTAGTTTTCTTCATTTTATTTTTATCAGCTATTTTCCAAATAGAAAATGGATACAAAATTTAAAAAATTTCTAGGATTTACTATGAATCAATAACAATACGAAAATGTGAATCGTTTGTGTGGAGAATATTGAGCAATATAATATCGCATAACATTATGCAATATAACATTGGACTTTATATTATTATTATTATTTCATTGGCAAACAGGTTTTTGGTTTTTTTATACATTTTAATGTTTAGTTCATCTGCTTTCTTCTAATTTTGATATCACTCGAGTGATCTTCGAAATATATGATTGAACAATATTCATTAGATAATCGCACAATATTATATTTTGTAATATATTTTAATTACGTCAGTAAATTATATACCATGACAAATACAGTATAACATACTATTATATTGCGCAATACAAAATTTCATAAAATTATATTGTGCAAAACTGTCTTATATTATTTTCAAACAAAAAATATGATTGATATTAAACTAAATAATAAAATAAATGACAAACCTATCACTGAAGTTCAGAGTCAAAAATATTTGAGCCTTATCATTGACAGTCAATAAAATGTTTAAATACATATAAATAAAATGAAAAAATGTATAATTCCGTTTTTAGGTGCAATTAAAAGAATGCATTTAATAAATAAACATGTTCAAATTCTGATATATAATTCTTGCATACTTTCTCACATCGTATATTTAATCACGATTTGGTACTCTTGTAATCAAAAACAAAAAAATTCTGTATATCGTTTAATGAATAAAGCAATAAAGGTAACATTCAAAAAACCTTGTGACACTCCATCTTCAGATTTATATAAATTGACCAATAATATGACTTGAAACTGCCTAATTGAATTAGAAAAGGCCAAATTAATCTACAAACCAACAAAAAATATCCAAAAAACTAATTATCCGTTCCTAAAAAACTCGAGTATTCACAGTTATAATACCAGAAATTTCATTAATTTTCATCTGAACAATATCCATTACAATAAAGGAAAAAATAATCCTATCGCGAGCTCAATTGAAATAATCAATGTATAAAGAAATAAAATCCTCTAGGTCTCTTCATGTTTTCTTGAGAAAACTTAAACGATTTATGTTGGTATGTTGATGTGCACCGAATGATCTGATAATGGATTACTCAGTTACATTATTGTATGATATAAAGATTGTGACTTCCTTATACCAGAGCTATGTTCTGTCTGGAAGCTGTATGTTTGAATAAATAAATGAAATAAATAAAAATGTCTTGAAGAAATATCGATTGAAACCGACAGACTCAACGGAAACGAACGAATTCTTTTCCAGCCGATCTTCTATCCGAAAGACGACAAGAACGGCACCCCGTTGAACGTCGAAGAGAAGAAGACCAAGGACCGCGAACGCCTCCCATACGGCGGCCGCCCAATGGAAAACAGGGGCAGGGGCGACAACGGCGGTCCTAGACGAGGAATGGGCGGCCCGGGCGGACCGAACCGCAACTCGAGCGGCGGCCCCCCCGGCCCGAACAACAGGAACGGCACGTACAACAGCAACAGGAACAATGGCGGCGGCGGCCCCCCCAACAACCGCGGGGGCGGCGGCGGTTCGAACACCTACAACAATCGCCGCTAATTCCGGCTAGTTGTGTGACGTGTGTGTGTGAGTGCGAGAAGAAGCGTACGGTGCGTCTACGAGGGCTACTCGAAATGTTTGTGTGTGCCAACGGTGGGGGGGCGGACGTGTCCGCCGCCCCGTTTCATTCGCTATACTTATTTTTTTTTTCGTTGGTTTCGTCCGTCGCACATTCGCTCCGCGGTCGCTGATGGTCCTTTTTTCGTTTTTGTATATCTTCGAAGTACTTATTGGCTGTGTTGTATGCGAGACGGATGATCGGCAAGGAAACGTGAAGCGCCCGTCAGCTTTTTTTTCTCTCTCGGACTCGGAGCTCGTCGGATACGCGACAGGTCTCACTTTGTTTCAGTTACATACATACCTGTTGTTTTATGTGTCGCAAATAGTATTTATGTACCATTACTAGAACTGGACTGGGCTTTTTGTTTCGCTCGGTAGAACCGATCGCAACCAATTTTTTTTTTGTTTGGAAGGTCGCCGATCGTAGAAAAGGTGTTCGGTGTTTTCGATGGATTCGCGCCGATGGTGGGACATATGGATCTTCGGTTCCGAGGATGATTCGCGTGATTTTTTTTTGTAAGCACTCTTGAGTTTCGGTACAGTAAATATATCGGATATATTCCTGATGGCGTTGTTTTGATGAATTTGTCTGGGAAAAGGTCCACTTACTGATTTTTGTTTACGAGTAGATCTAAATAAGTTGATGAATGAGTTTTCAAGTTGGTCGACTTAGTTTGAATTTATTTATATGATATTAAGGTTGAGCTGTTGAGAAGTACAAATTTGTCGACCAAGCATTTGAACTACAGTTAACCAATGTTTGAAATAATGCCGCCTATAATATGTGTAGATCCTTAAAACTCCAAAATCTTCGTTCATATTCTATATTAATGTGAAGCCAATGAAGTTTTTAGAATTTTGCTGATACAGACACATTATAGGTGTTTTTGTAAGTTTTTCAAAACCTCGTGTGATGTTGCAGGTTTCATTCAGAATGATCATGGCTGCCTTTTATTTGTACACTCCAGTGCCACCAGTGGGAAAAAATTGACGTTTTATTGGTCATAGAACACGACTTTCAACCAATAAAACATCATTTCTTTCCTAGTGGTGGTGGGATATGTGAATGAAACAAAGCTTATATTCGGATCAGAAAAATTGTCAATGAGAAATCTAGTACACGAATGAACTAGTGAAAAATTTCTCGAGTCTTGAAACTAGATGTTCATTGTGATTCTAAGATATTTTAAGAAAAAGTAGCAAATTTTACCTTCTCGACATATGAATCACACAAATTGAAACTTCACCCGTACTCAAATTCAGGAGTCTTTCATTATTTGTATGTTCCTTTAATACCATTCAAATACAACATCATGGAACTGTGGGATTCACTGATACGGTTTTTTTGTTCATTTCTGTTTCAATTTATCAGATTTTCCTATAAGTTTTTTATTTTTATATTGAAAGAAGTCGAAAAAATTGATTTGATCTACCATCATAGACCCACCTTTCGTAAGCGAATGGTACTAATAACTAAAACGGCAGAACTGTTGAACATAAAAATTACCTATTGCATTGTATTTCAGTTTCTTTTATGTCATTAATATTTTAAAGACATCCAATCAACCAACACAAGTTTGTTTGGTATCACGCTATTGGACAATTTGGTAAGGTGTGAAGCTGACACTTCCAAACAATATGGGGCCGTTCAAATATTACGTAAGCAGATTTATTACAATTATTTACCACCTCACCCCCCTTGTCAGTAAAAGTAAGCAAAGCTCTTACCCCCTCCCCCTCATGCTTACGTAAACATTTTTCAATTGAAAATGTATTTTATTTTATATTACAATTATAATTCAAAAAGAAATTAAAATAGATTCAGGATAGAGATTTGATTTTACTGATACAGTATTCAACATAGAGTGAGGGACGAAAATATTATAATCTTACGAACATAACAAACTTATTTTGAATATTTGGTACACATATTGAATTAAAATTAACAATCTTCAGTCCATGAAACCCGAATCCATGACTCTAAGTTTTCGATGACATTGGATTTTGGAATGTCTACGTCGTTCTCATCGAGCCATTCAACATCATGGTGCTCTAAATTTTGAATAATGCACATCAGTTCATTATCCCTATGGCTTCAAATAATCTTTGAATCTGGGAATCAAACCCATCACATACAGAAAACTAACACCCTGTGTTTCGTGACCAATTGACGGAGTCAGTCTTAAGAAATGAATCTATGTAATGAATATTACCTCTATACTTTGAGATTGGACCTGATATTTTCTAATCATAAAACGTCTAAATTATTGTTACAAAATTTAAAGAGAAACTTTTTGGCGATTTCTAATATTTCTAGTACTCATAGGTACCTAAAATGATTTCGTCACTCGTATAGTCGATTGGATTTATTCTTAGTCGCCGCTTGCAATTCTTCTTCAATTCTCTTAGATACAATGATATCTAGTTCCTTGTCGGACTTTGCTTATAATTTAGAATTTTGCCACACTTCGTTAACTAACTTTTGTACATTTTGTGCTTTCGTACTTGTACGAACATTTTTAAAACTTTCAAACAATTTTGGGTATAACTTGGATTTGTCTATTTGAAACGACAACTTATGAAAACGTGAAACTCTAGGTAATGAAATCAACGGTAACACAAATGTTAACTTGCTTTGCTATGCTTACAATACGTCTACTCGCTGTAGTATCCAAGCGAAACAATACACTGACAGAGGAAATTTAGACAACTGAACAGCGCGCGGTAATTCCCCCAATCGGTTCTAAAAAGTGCCTAAACGTATGCGTTTATATTTGCGGAAATCCCCGAAAATGCGTTTCGTTTTCAAGAATAGACAATATGAGGGTTGCCATTCGTGTAGAGAAGTTGATAACTACCGGTGACGTAATCATCAGCTAGACTCCCCTACCCCCCATGTCATCCAAAATAAGCAAAGCAAAGACCCCCCCCCCTCATAATGCTTACGTAATACTTGAACGGCCCGTATGCGTCAGGGATGACTGTTTGGCTGGTGTCAAATAATAATCGGTATCGTGTTAAGAGCTCCAGTGCTGAAAAAGCAGAAAAGAACCCACAGGAAGAATCATGCTAACGATGCGTGTCTTTCCACTCGGCTTCGAAACCTATCATCAGGAATATTAGACGAAGAGTGCCTATATTGTAACCTGCTCGTTTTCATTATCGTTTGGATTTTAGGTGTTGGTGATACCTTTGGTGTGAAACTGAAAATTTCACCAAATTCGGTTACTTTGACACATAATTTGCACTTTGTATGTACTTCACCAAGTACGTTTTCATTATCGTACAAATTGATTGGCAAAACGGAGTTTGTGTACAAAGAGCTCAGTTTGGTGTCAGAGTAATTTGAATTTGTTTGATCTCAAGAACTGAACTATAATTCAATTTGCATATTGAAATGAAAAACTGTTGTTGATGGAATAGGGTGGATTGAATTTTGAGAGATTTTTCATTAGGGTTGGTGTCTGTATTGAATTTACAGTAATCTCGTTAGCCACATCACAATTTTGATGAAGTTCGAATTGCCTTTGTATATTCCTCAAATTTGATTCCACTCTATGAAATCACCAATCAATCACCATCTAGTGGAAGGAACATGTTGCGTGAAATATCTTTTAGTTTGAATTCTTGAAAATGTTGCTGATCCTAACCACTGTTTTCAAATGTTTTTAGCCATAATTGTAATTAGGATCATTTTATGTATCATTTAGGATAGTTAGGCTTAGTAACTCTTGCGACCTTGCCGTTTTTTGGTTTTAGCAGCCTTTCCAGTTTATTTTTTTTGGGACAAGTCTTCCACATCTCAAGGTACCCTTTTCTTACCTTTTCATCCTCCAATCACCTTTATTTCCGTGTTTTTTCACGTACTGAGTTTGTATAGCTTTTTTTTTGGCGGAACTTTGGCTTATTCAAAATTTTCTGGTCTAGTTTTTTCTCAGCAAACCTTTAATTAAAGGTTGTCAGTTATAGTTTGTTTTGAAGTTGTTAGCAGTGTGATCCTGACATGTTTGATGATACATATAATGGATCGGAGTGGAGGACTTCACACAGATGACTCACAGCATAATATTTAGCGACACTTGAAAACTGATCTGTAGTGATTACTTCCCGAGTGATTTTTTTATGACTTTACTTGTTACCTTTACTTATTTAGGATAAAATCCTCAAGCTTTTCAGCAGTAACTCATATTGTTAACAATAAACAGTAATGTTGGAAATCACAATAAGTTTTTTATTTTTTCCGAGCGCAGGCGTTTTGAGTCAAATTTTTCATCACAAATTCTCTAAATATATTTTACAGAAAATTTCGACTTTTTTGGAATATGTAGGGTTGAATATCGATGGGATTCCAGGTAATTCAACTTAATTGCAAATTTTGAGATTTTATTCATTGAATGTATTGACTGTGTATGTCTGATCTACAGTATCTAATTTCAGCTTGGGGCCTAAAAACTTCGAAAACTGTACAGAATAAATTGATTGAACTTGACTCTCAAGAACCAACAAAAAAACACAATAATTTTCCAGATACCGTCATACTACTTGGTTGAAAATAAACTGAGGAATTTTAATATTACCTTCGAAATGATTAATGACTGACACGATCATTCAGGTATTTTAGAAACACAAAGAAAGAAAATCGAATCGAATATTCCGGCAATCCATCTATCAAAGGAATAATTTTGTATAGTTCAATGCATTGAAGAAAGATGAACATCTCAAGTTTGAAGTCAATTTGAAAAAAATTATTAGAAGTAGATGATTTCTATTGAAAAATGTCTTGAGTTTATTTTTAACTTGATGTCTGTGTTCCTTAGACTTTTTTCTCTTCTTTCAACTAAATAAGTTTCTTGTAAATGAAGATTATTTATTGAGTGTGAGAACTTATAATAGATGACTGAAGAAAAATAAAAATATTTTCAGCCTTGACATGAAATCTAGTTCAAATCATAGAGTTCCCCAGAATAAAACTATTTGAAAATTTTTCAGGAAATGTGATGAAAAATTCATCTCGTGATTTCCCACGAAAATATTGCAAGTCACTTTACTTTTCCATAACATCATTTCTTTGGTCATTGCAGACTAATTCATAATTACAGTTTGTAATTATATAATATTGCGAATTTTCATTCCCCTGCTTTTAATTTTCTAATATAAATGGTTTGAACTTCCATATTGTCTAGTATTTTTCCGTTTTTATGGATTTTTTCTGTTTTATTGATTTTTAATATTATTAACTGAACTGATTTTATTAACACCTGCTTTTTCCGATATTCATAAAAAGATCGCCGATTTCATATCTTTTGAAATTTTCTTTGATTTTCATATTACATTTTGCATATTTCATAATCTATTTCTGTTCGAGAAAATTTTTTCATTCTTGAATAGGAGTCTATTTTGTTACTTCATTCATCAAAGAACATTGTCAATCAGATTCAAACAAATGACAAATGGTGTGCTTACAAGAAGTAATAGTGGGTATTTTGGCATTCAATTGCTTGAAGCTGTGTCAATTTAGTGGAATTATCAATTACACCATGTGATAAAGTGTGTTTGGTTTCCTTTTTTACGTCAAATGGGTTATTTGAAGTGTAGTACTGAAATCATTTTAATATTTTGATATAAACCTCTAACTGAACTCCTTGAGTGTGAACATTCAATTAGTACTAAATCGAGTAATGAACAGTATTCATTTCTTTTTTCTGTGATAACAATTTGCTCTCAATACATTTTGTTGCCGTGGTCCTACATTTACCTCTCGTTTTTTATGTGCTAGTCTCAATCGATTCAAGTGTCTCTTGTACCTAACTTGTATCCACAGATCCTACAATATCTCAGTCTTATTCAACTACTACCTGTTTAGATGAAATATGGTTCCTAGAGTCGGTCTCAGAATTTGTTGGTTGTTGCTTCAAATTGCCTAATTGAACTTTCACTGTGAAAAATGCATTTGTATTCTCAGGAACTTTGACGAATGCGTCTTTTGCTTGTTCATAATTTTATCGTATTTGGTGTTTGTTTTTGTAATGATGCGTGAAAATCGTTTTAAGAGACACTCGAGTTTGTATCATTCTTTCCTTCGGTTTCTTTTCCTGTAATGTCAAATTGTTAATGGAGATCATTAAAGAGAATTGTTACTGTAACTTGAAATTTTATTTCACCTTCAACAAATTCAACTTTGTCATTTCTCCAATACGACAGAGGCTCATTCTTCAGAGAGAATTATCTGACCCTTCCGGGGATGGAAAATAGTGTAACTACAGGTCTAAAACGAAGTTTTGAATTTTTTGCAACTATCTTTTGGTGGTTATTAGAATTCAGTTTCCCTGATTGAAAATCGGTAATTTTTCTTGTCCGAATGGGATATTTAGGCAAATATTTGATTCATGCTTCTATACCATTAATGACAGAGACAGTGTGGAGAAACGCGGAACTATCTATGGATAAATTGCTATTTTTACTTTTGCATGTATACATATAGGCTTTCGATGTTCCTTTTGTTGCTGAAAAAATTTGTTTTGTTATTCGTCTTTGTGTGAAAAGTGACTTTATTGAGAGATGAAGGCTCGAAGAACATTTTATTGAACTATTTTCGAAGGTTTTTCAGTATCAAAATATAAGACTCTAGTTTGTTTGCAGATGAGACTTTAATTCACGATTTTTCACGATAAGGCTGAATTCAGACATCCGAATTATTATTATTATTCAAAAGTATCAAGCAATAAAAGATCAGAAGTGTCAGTTTTCAGCTAGCAGATGTAATTTTGCCTAATTCAAATAATGCATTGCCATCCTCTTGACACTTTTCCGACTCAGACTTCTTGTATTCAAAACGTCAATCTTCCAATCGAAATTAATGAATTAGATCCCCGCTAACGTGTACACACCAACGTAGTTACAAAAACGAGCTATCCTTGAGATATATACATTTATTACCGAACGGAAAGAAAATATACAGTGCGTCTCAAAAGTCTCCCCTCTTATCAAAACCTTGGACAACTACAAAAAGGACGAATTAGGGAGATTAACAAAAACTTCAGCTTATTTGGCAACTATCCAGAGGCGGAGCTTGAATTTTGAATGTTAGTATTAACTGTTTTAATTCATCACAGCTTTGCGTTTTTCAAAACAGATATAAACAACAAAAATGTATCATTAAATAGGATTTTCCTATACCTTTCAAAAGAGGTGTTGCTTGCCGTAGGGTTCCATTCAAAATTATTGGTCACAATGGCCTTATGACTTCATCTTTTCCGATTTCATCACTAGTAGGGAAGTTTCCAAATTTCACTTGTTTATGTATAATGGTTCCAAATAACGGAAGGAAACTTTTGAGAGGCACTATATATATACCCAGTTTCTCTTTCAAGAAATATTAACCTCTTCAATAACCAACAGACTAGTCTCCAAAAATGGCACGTTACCTCTTTATTAGCTATTTTCTCGAGTACAGGATTCAGCGCTCTCGTCACTCAAGACCAGTCCATGTTTTCTTGATCACTTATACATAATACCGAAAAATGGCAATCAATTCAAAAATCAGAAGTAAAATATTTGGTCAATGTCGTAGATCATTCATGTTTTGAGGATTATTCTAAAGCCCTAAACTTCCATATCCTTCACGAACTTCTTTCTTCAACTGTATTTTGTAGCTTCATTATCTTTCTATCAACAATTCAGACGAACTCACAGACAGAACTCTGCAACTAATTTTCCCTTCAGAGTAGGAAACTTTGTCGTGCATTGTCAAGCATTTGTCAAGTGAACGGAAATATCGACATTTTACTGTAGATTGCGTAACAAAAACGCTTCAAATCGTTTTTTACATATGCTTTGACTTACTATATTAATTAGTTAAGGTGGGAGTTTTGCCCGATAATGGAGTCTTAGTCTAAAACTCGAAAAAAGAATCAAAATTTTGATAGTAAGTACGTATTACAAGATCAGTATCATTGTAACAAAGATGATGTTGGCAGTTACAAAGAAAGAAAAAATTTGTCAGTTTCAAGAATGTGCTTCAATTCGAAGAAAATTATTTTAAAGTGATTTGATTCTAGCTACTGTTAAGTACTAACCAAAATTTTTATACAAGCATAATTTTAAAAAACATTTTTTAGTACTAGATCGTGATATTGAAGAACTTGTTGCTAGATGATATTCTGGTATATTTACAGTGAAAAATATAAAAGTACAAAACTAGAATAAGTTAATCGTTGCATTTTTTTTGATAGTTTCTAAACTGAACCCTTTGCACTAAAGAGAATCTTCAGATACATCCGAAAGAGGGCCGACTCTGCCACTGGAGAAGAAGTTGTTGATTCTGAATTTGAATCATAATTCTGTGGTTTCTAATTTTCTAGCCAGTGGAGTAGGCGGTATTGGCAGTGTTTGGTAGACGTTTTGATGCCTTCCCTGTTGAACTGTTTGCTCTTCGATCTGTTCCGTCGATGGCAGAGAGTCTTCACAACAAACGACGTTTTCATCCAGAGAGTCGTGTTCTGATTGGCTGAAAAATATAACCATTGGTGATGCTTACAAAAGTAAAATTGAAAAAAAATGGTTTGTTTGAAAGCTCCCAGGCAGAATGTAGGATATATTGTATAACGAACCTTAAGTCATCTACGTTCTTGAACCATTCGTTTTCGTATGCTTTCAACCAAATTGGGTTGCTTCCCTCAAGGCTGTGCTTGTTGGTGTTGGGAACTCGACCACTAAGAATTCCCAATCCCCGTCCATCTATATCTGAATCGGCACCAACTGAAATAAAGAGTGTACTTTTTATATTACATTTCCCATCGTAACTATAGGAATTTGTTTTCTGAACCTCAAAGATGAAAGTCAATTAATAACAATAATAATAATAATAATAAAGTTGAAATATAATTATAAATTACAACGTACAGGTTCTCCAATTCATCTTGGTACGGAAATGATGACGTATTGCTCAGATCGAGACAATTAGCCATTTGAAATCTATTGTAAGCTCAGTGCGCAACCGGATGTGAAACCAGTTAGGGTGCCAAGTTGGATTGGATGATATTATAATTTCAGGAATTATTTCTTCCGAAATTGGTTCTAAAAACATAGTTTTACTACAATGTGATGACATTATTAGTTTGGTTTTGAATTTTTTTGATGAAGTCAATCCAATTTCAGAAAAAGTTGACAAATTCATTGCATGTGTCCTTGTTAGATGTAATTGGTGGGCCAGATTTAGTTTTATTTTGATTTATGAATTGGTTTTTCTTATTTTTTTACCTCTATTGCTATGGATAACATCCCAAATTCTTATAGGTTTTTATCAGCTCTTTCCAATTGTTTATTGAGCTTTTGTTTCTTTGAATCTTTCCATAATGTATCGACCTGAGTTTTTAATTTTTTTGTATGTATTCCTAAAATCATCAAGATTTGATTATTTTTTAAATTGTATAATTTATCTCGAATTTTAATTTTATACAGTTTTAGTTTCCAGTTATTGTCAATTCGTGTTCTAAAGGCTTTCGTTTCCCTGAATGTTTCTTTGCATTCTTTTATACTTGAAGTTTTCAAATTCTTCACATGTTGATATATCAATGAAATAATTGAACTGTTCTGAAATAGAATCGCAAAATTTATTTCTGTCTAGATTTTTTTTTATCATCCTCGATTTGTATTTGATTATTTTTTCAGTTCTTATATTAATAACTTCATGATCAGAAAGATAGTAATCCTTATATTCAATTTGATATTTTATACTATCCAAGTGAAAATCGGGTACAACATGATCTATTATAGATTTTGCTTATGATTTTGTAGCGTAATGATGTTCATCAAGTACTTTCAGTATTTTGAAACCATTAGTTTTATAAATACCTTGGTATTCTCCAACTAATTTATTTTTCTTTCAATAAGTTAATGTTCATATCACCAAATAAAATAAAGTTTTTATATTTTCCAGTGATATTATTGATAATTTTGAATAATTTCACTGCATTCGTCTCTGGTGATCTTCGTGCTAGGATGTACCGATATTCGTTCTTTCGTTATTCGTTAACCAGCTGACGAACGTCAACCCTCAGAAGTCGAAACTTGTGCGAGCAATGGATCAACGAGGCCTTACCTCAGCCCAGCACGGTGGCCCGGCGAGGATTCGAACCCCGGCCTTCCGCTTGATAGGCAGATATAAATAAAATAAAAATAGTTTATTTCGCCCCTTTTCTGGTCACAATTCTAAATGAGTATAACATATAAATATTGTAAAAACAGTACAGTGTATAACGAACATAAAGGTGTAGATAAAAACACACAATATGACATCACACACGTACTATTTACACAAGACGGGACACGTTAAAAACGGGACCTGGAGCAGGAAGTGTATTCACGGGCTATCCCCCACCCTTGCGAGTGACGGACGGTCCGCTTCTACCCTCGTACAGAAGCACAGACTCGACGGGATCGGTCAGGCATCTGCATCCGCGATGTTTTGAGGTGCTCTTATATATGTTTGCCTTATCTTCAATCTCTCAGAGGTGAAACCGCATCTCCTGGCCAAAGGCTTATATGCAGGTTGCGTGTCCGAGGATAAAATAATTAAGGAAATATGGCTTTGATTAGCGTGCTATTAGAGTCTCGATAGAATGTGTCGGAAAAAGCATGAAAAAACCGACAAGAGACAATTCTCATCCCCGTGGGGAATATCTAGATTCAAGAAGTTTAATCCACTTCATGAAAAATGTCGAGAGCCTCATATATCACCCCATGTTTCAGGTGCTGACCATGATGCTCCCTGATGCCGGTGATTCCCCTTGCTAGAGGGCTTTTCGGGAGGAAAAACTTATATAATTTATTAGACAGTCTTCTAATGTGGTCTGTGACCGTCTCTAATCCTGTCATATCTCGCAGCTCCTCGAGTCGAATGTATCTATCACTATTTGTGATGATACGAAGTACCTTGTTCTGCATTCTCTTTAGTCTAATCGGTGGAGTCTTTTTTAGGCTACAGAACACTGGACAGGCGTACAACATCGCTGGCCTGATGACCTGTTTATATATCAACAGCTACTTGTCCACTCTTAGCTTGGAATTCCGTGCAATGAGGGGGTAGTTGCGTTTTATCGCAGCTCCCGCCCTCTGGATTGCCAAGCTAAGGTGCCTATGGAAGTTTAGGCGCCTGTCCAAGGTGCTTGGTAGGCAGATATGCTAACCACTACACTACCGAGATTATTTCAAGGATGATATATTCACAGTTTCCCAAGGTTTTTTCTCCAGAATATTGAACTTCAATTTTTCTTTCAAAATATGGACACTCCTCCACTTTTGGTGGTTTTTCTGCATTTATGGACTTCCGAGTAGTTTTGAATTTTAATAAATGGAATTTCATTTGGATATAACCAGGTTTCTGTTAGTATTAAAATATCAATTTCTTCTGTCTTCATATATCATTCTAAATCCGTTAGATTGTTCCTTGAACTTTTATTGTTGAGATATACTAGCGATAATGCTTTATGAGTCATTATCAATTTGGGATAAGTACTTATTTATTTTTGCAAAAAATTTTTCACCGGACAGTTTTCAATGTTGCAAAATGGTCTATGCAATGTTTTGTTTTGTAAATAAAATTTGAGAAATCACAGTATGCACGTTTTATTGTTTCTTCATGTTTTCCTCCACATCGAGCACAAACCAAAGCATTTTTGCAATTTTTTGAAGAGTGGTTGTATCGGTGATATTTAAAACACTCTGTTATCTTATTGTTTTCGTACACTCATAAATTTTGCCATTCAATGAATAGTTTTTCCATTATTATTTTCGAATATTTTTCTGAATAAATTTCCGTTTATTTCTGAAAAATTGGGTGCGTATTTTTATGAGGAATAAGTTTAACGAATAATATTTTTATGAAATCATTTTCATATATGAAGTGGTTCTGTTCTTTCATGAGCTTTCCTAAATTTTGATTATCAGTTGGCTCTTCAAGTGTGAGTCCAACTATTTTTATTTTCGGATTATACTTCTTTTAGCTTCACCGTATAATTTGCTTCTAATTTGTTCTGTATTACCTCTTTTAATTTGTTAAAATGATCCCTCTGCTTACAAAATAATTGTATTTCTTCATTTTTTGATTGTTTCACATCAGAAATATTTATTTTGAGTGGACTAATATCAATGTTTTCCTTGAGATCTCTTTTTATTTTTGACATTTCTTGATTTGACTTAGCCTTATTATTATTGATTCGAAATGAGAGGGTTTTTTTGTTCCTTGTGATTATCTCAGTATTTGAGAATATGTTGGTTATTTTCTGGGAATTTAGTTTTTTAAATTTGTTTGTAATTTTATTTAAGCTTTCTTTGATTGTTTCTCTACTAGGTTTGAAGTATTCAATTCATAATTATAAAGTAATCTCTATTTTTTTTCTAACAGGTTAACATATTTCTCTTTCTCTATATTTAAAATTCCTTTTTCTTCAATTATTTTCCATAAATGTTGATTTTATTCTTTTAGTTTTCGAATTGTTTCCATTTCTTCATGATTATTTATGGAGTTATTTTCATAGTCGACATTTGGTTTTTGGGCAATTGAATTTAATTGAGATCAAATTTATCAGGTCGAATGTTATAACATAGCCCATGATTTGAAAAAAACAAAAATAAATTTTGCGGGAAGATCAAACACAAATAACCTTTTGAAGTCAAACTTGTAGTAATATGAACTCATTTAACTGATATTAGCCAGTAATTTTTGTGATATGTGATTTTGAATTATCTTATTTATTTTTTGGAAAAAATATCGTAGGAGTCTCAATTATCCACAAGATAATTTTCGTAAAATTAATATGATTCGATTTTCCTTTTCATAACAATTTACATCACAACAATGACGGGGTAAAAATTTTCAATGTGTTTTTTGCTGATTTATTTGTTTTTTTTGTGTGAGTTCTATTTTGGTACTGTTTTCATCGCATTTATATTCAGTGAAAATTGAGATATTTTTATATTTGCATGTTTTTACCGAAATTTCATATTGATATTCATTCATTAAATTTAATTTGATAATTCATCACTCCTACAGTAAGTATACTCTTTATTATAGATTATTTTCGAAAATCTCTAGTTCAATTTTAATTCAATAAACAAATAATTTCGAGATGAGGAATGCATGCAAATGGTTTTGAAACTGAAATTCAGGTTGAATAAGAAGTCTCAACTCAATATTATATAATTAATATGATCTCATTTGAAATGCATTTCAATTGTTTATTATTATTTATTATTAGATATTTTCAATGGTGCATTATTTGATAAATCATCTTAGTATAAAATTAAATGAATTTTGTTTAAGCATAATATATACTAAATAAATTGTAATTTTGAGTTGATCACTCTTCACTGAAGTTTTTTCGCGACAATTGATTTGAAAGGCTTTTTGCAATGTATCATGTTCAATAACCTGTGAGTATTGGATCTTACCGTAAGCTGTGGCAGTTGCCGCTTTCAGTTTTCTGTGATAAGTCTGTCTTTGATTCACGCAAAGTGCCAAGCAGAGCAATAGCAAAAGAATCAGGAACAAACATGAGACTGATAGCCAGAAAGTGGTACTGGCATTTTGCATCTGTGATTTGAGAGCCAGGGTGCCTCCAGGTTGAGTGTCAAGAACGTTAAATTCCTACAAAAAAAGGAGAGTAGGTTATATCTTAATGTGAAATTTGTCAAGATGTGTGCACGCACCAATATTCTTGAAAAAAGGACTTTGGTATTTCGTGCAGAAGTAAGTTTATTGAAATCATACCAGAGCGCTGTCGCCTAGAAACTGCCCTGCTGATGACCATGATACTGAATATTTCCATCGTATGTTAAAAATCCCATATGAAACGGGACATTTTCGATCAATTACAGCGAATATTTCCATCGTATGTTAAAAATCCCGTATGAAGACATTTTCGATCAATTACGGCGATAAATTCCCGGCGGGACATTTTCGGGCTGGTAAATACCCGGTAGATATCGAAAAATACCCGCTCGGTCCGTGTATCTATAGTAATGATTGTTAAAATGTACATTTGTCATCTTGACAGGTATAAATACTGAATTTTAAACGTCGTTGTTTTAACTCCGGAAATATTCTATCGAATTACACTCGTGCATCAAAATAAACCTGATAATATTCCATTCAAGCATGTTATTGTCAGTTAAAAAACTGCATTCGGTTATTTTCATATTTTGCTAAAAGAGCCCTCCTCCTTCGGAGTCGGGCTCTTTCGACAAAATATGAAAATAAACTCATGCAGTTTTCAGACAACATGCTTTCATGGAAAATTATCGGTAATTTTGAAGCACTTGTGTAATTACTTCCGATAAATATATTTGTACACGAAATACAAAAGTCGTTCTTCTTCCGAGTATACCATCATGTTACAACGTAACGTTATAGATTGGACCGTTGTTTGTTTTTGTCATAAGTATGAAAACAAGTAGAATAAAAACATTCAATCGATAATAAACACCTTTTGAATTTTGAGGCATGTGTGAGTAACAGGTATTGAGTACTGAATGTCATCCATACATATGCTTTGTCCTACGAATAATTATTATTTTTAGCAATTCGTACCTTGAAGAGATCGTCCAGCTTTTCTGTATTTTGGTCAACCAATCGTAACACTTCGTCCACTTCCAGAATAGAGTTGTCGTTGCGATCCACCAGATGGAGATACAAATCAGTGCGTGTCTTGTCGACTGTACCATCATGGTTGGCATGTACTCTGAATTCGTCTACATTCACTATGGCCCCAGTCACATTTCCCAGAATCCTGAAAAATCCGAATTATAAAAATATTAAACGCACATTTTTAAATATATTTACTCTCTGAATGCCTCGATTCTGTTCCTAAGCTCTGGAGGATGTTGCCTCAAAACAAATCTTACACGTTGATCTTCTCTCAGGAGGTATATGAAAACTCTCGCTGTATCCTGTAAGCCTCCAGTGTCATTTGCTAGAATCTGAAGAATATTCATAATTGAAACAGGTGTCCCAGAGGTGCCAAACGTTTTATCTACACAGTAGGTTGATCGGTATTGGATTACATCTGACAGATGCTATTGCAAGTACCGTTTAAATTTTCTTATAGACGACAATGATCATCTAGAGAATTTTTCCATGTATCCTCACCGATTTCGAATCGTAAAGCCTATAAGCAGTAGTTACAGCTGTATAACAATGCTATACAATACCAGAGTTATAGTGACTCAACAAATAATTCAAGATAGTGTCAATATATCGAAATGTACTTAGTTTCCATGATAAAAATGTTATTGACGAAGCGTAGTATACATATAATATATACACACTTAAACACATATAGACATACATAAAATAAATATACACACATATAATGTAAAAATTATGTCAAAAAATGTATCGCTAGAATAAACAACAAATATCTTACAAATATGTAAATATAATGAGCAAACATACCAACACGTTCACAAAAAGTAAAAATATATTTAGACATATACAAAAACACAATGTTGAATGATAGATTTTCCGAATGAATTGGGTCAAGCTGTCATGAAAGTTTTGAAATACACAAAATCACATGATTCCACCTCCGCCATATTCAAAACGTGAAATATCATCTTCATACTATTCCAGGATATAGTATGGCTTTCGCAAGAGTTTTTCACCAATTTTATAAATGTAGTCAAATTTCGAGATTATTTGATGAATTTTTATAAACTTGTTTGCTCTCGAAAATTATCCTATCTCTAGTTGACGCTGATCTAGGGATCGATAAAGGTACCTACATTGTTAGTTTTTCGTTAGCTGTTATGTTCTTTGTCATCAGAAAATAGTTTGAGCTGCTTTTTTGTAAGAAGTAGACTGTTCTAAAAGTAAAATACCGAACACTGTTAAAATTTTAATTATGTCCATAATGAGGGTAATGTGAAGAAATATATTTTGGAAGAGACACATTTTTGGAGT
>JAVJAQ010001536.1:0-28538 GCA_032362365.1 Zygogramma bicolorata | reverse complement strand
AGCGCAAGAAGTATATTGACGGATATTCTTTCTTTCAACTTGCGCATTTCAGTCATAGAGGTACTACTACAAGGTGATCTATTCGGATGGGACCAACCGAAGTATTATTTTAATAGTTTCGTTATATTTGACTGAAAAATTATCAAATGGAAATTTCGGGTTGGAATGATTCCCGTGGGTACGCCTTTGTATCGTAAAGAAAAATCTCATTTGATGATACCATTGTATGAACAGTAAACTGTGTGAAATGAATAGAAATTTGAAAAAAGAGTTTGAAACCTTACCACAAAATCGAAATATCCTTTCATCCCCCTTTGAGGATCGAAATTCAGTTGTACCGCCCCTGTCTCTCGTTCCACCAGAAACGGTGGCCTTCCCAAACTATCCAATCCCTCCGTTAGCGTCATTTGGATCCTCCCGATCAGATAATACGAAACTAGAGCGTTTCGTCCCACGTCTGCGTCCTCGGCTTTGACCTGCATGAACTTGGTGCCAAAACTGGTGGCTGTGCTCACGCCACCGGTGAACACCCTGTGTACGAACCTGGGAGCGTTGTCGTTGACGTCCAAGACGGTCACGACGACTTTCAGCTGGGTGTCATCGTCCGCGTCGAAGAAGCTCTCGTTCTTCGGAGGTTTGTGGCAGTCTTCGGTTGCCTTCACGAGCAACAGGTGAGTGTCTTGACGTTCCCGGTCTAGAGGAGTTGCTACCTGGAAATGGGTTTAAAAAACAGTCATTGGCAGAGCTTTTTTCGGTGTGTGGAAAAGCTCGTTAACTGGAGATGGCTATAGTAGGTGTGGTGGAGTTTTCACACATGTCTTAGGCAAAAATTATCGTAGCTATAATCTGGAAGGGTGACCGGTCTTGCTTCGACAAAATTTCACTCCCTAGAGACTAGGAATCATCCGTGAAAAGGGTGACCTCAAATCCGAACAATAAAAGTGAATTTTCAAATGAAGGAATATAAAACTATATGAACAATTGTTGAAAGCGATTTCAATTTTGACCGCTCTTAGCATCTTCAAGAGAGGAAAATTGATTGATTTTCTCCTCCTGAAGATGCTAATAACCTTGTTATCGAAACGCGCGTCGAGTGCAAAAATTATCAGTTTGGTGTTAGGGTAATTGATCTCTAGAGAAAGTTTCAACTTCTACACCAAAGATTCCAATCTCATCGTTTATATACGTCTATATATGAAAGAAAGTCGTGTCAGTTACACTATTTATAACTCAAGAACTGCTGAACCGATTTAGCTGAAAATTGGTGGGGAGGTAGCTTAGAACCAGGAGACGGGCACTGGATACTTCTTAACCCGTTTTGCCGTGTTTTGGGAAATTCCACCCCTAAGAGGGTGAAAACAGGCTCCAAATTTGTATGGGAGAGCGTATAATGACTTGATCCAATCTACTCAAATTTTGCATAAAAATTCTGTTAAAAAATTGATAGCAGAGAGTGTTTCGTATTATTGAAATTTATAGTCTAACTAGGTTGAAAAGGGGTAGAAAGTTATTTTAGCGGTTAATAAACGCACAGCCTAAACCACTGAATTGAAACTTGAAGGGGGTGTTCTTTGTATGACGTAGGCATCCGATAAGAAAGGATTTTTCGAAATTCCGCTCCTAACGGGGTTAAAAACGGGGTCAAAGTTTGTATGGGACAATGTGATTCCTAGGTCCAATCTACTTCAAAATTTGCAGAAATATTCTTCGACAGAATTGGTGGAAGACGTGTTTCGTATTTTATTGAAATTCATTGTCTAACGGGCTAAAAAAAGATTTATAACATTTTCGACTCCTTCCGAACGCTCTTTCGAGTGCGCGCAGAAGACCTGATATAAATTATAATTGCATTATAAAAAATAATTAATGCCTAACGAAGTGGGCACGGCTCAGCTAGTTGAACTATATTTATAATATACTTACATGCTATCCTATGAATTTTACCTATTTGATTTAGGTTCCATGTGTTTTGTTGATAAATTGAGCAAGAAATAGGAATTGTCTGAGTTGTTATTATGAAGATGCAGATATTGAGTCTGAAATATGATATCTAGTTGCCGTAGAATAGAATGGAATAGAGTAGAATAGAATAAAATAGAATAGAATAGAAATTTTATTTGACATTGTTACAGATAGGAGATATTTGTTTGATGCAAGTCAATCAGGAAAAAACATCCTTAAAAATACTATAAAGGCAAAAACACCAGAATTAAAAATATAAAGAGGTCACTAGACATAAAATTTTACATTTATGTGAGGATATATAAATTATATTATAAAAAATATATAATTATCACAGAAGATATGCCTGCCTGAGGACTGGAAGGAAGAGAGGAAAAAAAATCAAATCTCCAATGGAGTTTCAAGGAATTCAAGAGTGCTACAGAAGCAATGGTGCAGAAGAAATTGTCGAATATTTTTTTAAAAGTTTTCATGTGGAGATTTTTCATTTCTTCCGGAAGATGATTGTACAAATCTATATTCAGGGAGTTTCTCTGAGATCTTTTGAGTCTTAAACGGGGCTTAACAAGTTGGAATTATTCTGGCGTGAAACTGATGCGTTTCGATTCTCTAAACTGAAAAAGGTTCAACCCCCAAAATATTATCAAGGAATTAATGTCATGTCTTTGCAGACAAATTCAAAGACGATGGACTAAAATACAACAGAGGTCGAAAAGTGTGCTTTGAAATATCTAGAGAACTCTGCAAACAAAAGTGTCGTGTCATCTTTACTGACACCTGTCTTCACAAACAGAATTGAACTTTTATCTTGTCATCACCGAAGAAATAACGTAATTTTGATAGTTTGTAATATCGATTGATTTACTGACAACATCTTAGAAACGTTGTAGAAGTTACTCAGGATATACCATCCGACAGATCCTTCGGAAAACACATGACAATCCCGACAGAAGAATGTTTCTCATATTGGTGAGTAATTCACACTTCCTTTCAAACATAAATCTACCTGTTTTCATTCGGCCAATTCATTGTGATTAAAGGAGATTGTTTTGGTGTAATAAAAAAAAAGGGGTTTACTCACTACTAGTGTATGGTCGATGGGATTCAGATGAAAGAGGTTATTCTCATTACCGCCAATGATATAGTAACAAATAGGACCGACGGGACCGTCGAATTCAAATTCATCCCTGTCGATTGTATCCGGTAGTTTGACCATTTCACTTTCCGGTGCTCGGTTTTCTGAAAATAAAGCATGGATGAAATCAATCGAAACAATGATAGCCATATTACAAAATGATTTTTTGTGAGAAAAATAAAAAATTTCTCGAAAGAAGAATGGAAACTTGGTTGAGGTTTGTTTATGTTCTGATTAATTTACAATCATTGAAAAATATGCAGACTCTATAACATTTTTTTCAGTTTGGAAAGTGTCCTATCCTTGTTTATCAAGAAAGAAAGGAGGCTAGAGAATTCATACTTTTCGACAGTTCATTCTAATTTGTTCATTTTTTGCTTGAACTCCTACTTCTTATTAACTGAAAATAAATCCAACATAACTAAATATACGTAATTGTGAGCTTGATGTTTATTTTTCAGCTGTCTATAATGTCTCCTGAATACAAAAGGGTAATGGAGATTAACGTTACAAATATTATTTGCTGTTATTGTTTCAACTTGATTCATCTCGACAGAAGAAAATAATGTTCTATCTTTGGTGAAATTAGGTTTTCCTCGAAAAACTTTTCACCTTGGCCTACAGCATGGTGGAATAATAATTTTTTTCTGTGACAGGAAAAAATTTATCTTTGATGACAGATAACAAAATATCACTTTTTTTGAAATTACTTTTTTCCCCGGGAAAAAAGTGTGCATTGCATGAATGATATGTTCCCTGAACTATTCGCTACAACAGTCGAATTTTCTTGTGTTGAAATTGTGTTTTTTTCAATATCAAATCGTCGTTTGTTCCGTCACAGAAAAAAATAGTGTATCATACACGGGGAAATATCTCGGTTTTTTGACTCCCTCCGCTTCCCTCGTATAATAAATAAATATTTTGCTATAAGAAAACATTGTCTCGCTTTGTAATATTATTCTGTCTCCACAATCGTTTCAAATGATATATAAAATATAATGAACAATTGACTGTTGCAATGTTAATTTACAGGCGTTATTTTGTAATCAATATTGAAGACATTTGGAAAAAAACATCAAACTCTCAACAATTTTTCACCATTCATTGTAAAAGTCATGTAACTCATAAGACTACGTAGGTACTGTTTGAAAATCATTAATTTGGTGTTATTTTGGTTGATGAAAGTTTTCTTGGTAGTTTTTTTGGGTTAATCACCTACAACAATCTGAAATATATTTATATATATATATTTATATTATTTCTTGATTTTTTCTGATTATGGTAGGTTATTAACCCAAAAATCTACGAAGATAACTTATACATTAGAAATAGTTCACTTGGCATTTTGTTAAAAGTGGAAGTTACTGACTTGGTTTTTCAGACTGGAAAAATGTGAGAAAGTCAAACATTTTGGAATGATCTAAAATAAAATCAGTTCGAATAGAGACATTTGAATTGTGATAACCAAGGAAGGTGAAGAGAATTACTCCCAAGCTTCATATCGAATTATTTGAACAACGAATGGGACATGACTTCGGGAATTTTATCTTTATTTTGTTTCATCTATTAACTATCCATATTAGAAAAAAAATATTTGAATCACGAACCTGGATTTTAATGACGGACTTGTTTTTAATGACGATCATTCATTTGACGATAGAGTAATCAGACTAACCTGTGAAATTAACAAAAAATTCATCCACCATGAATTGGGGTTGGTAGTCGTTCATATCACTGACGTACACGGTCAAATCTAAATCGGAACTCAATGCTGTAGGGACACCTAAGTCGTATGCTTCTATGCGTATCTGGAAAACAAAAGCGTGATTAGTTGACTTTCTACAAAGAAAGGTTAGGTACGTTCACAAACCAACTTTTTTCGAATGGAAAGGGGGTGTTGTGATAACTTATTTGATAGGTCTTCCAGTTCTCTATCCAATTTTTGAGAATTGAACTGGCTGTCCTTGAGTAATTACGAGTTCTATTTCTTTTTCATCAAAGTCCAATCCAACGCAAATTCCTAATCTCAATGAGGATTTACTAAACGATGATATTGGAGTGAAAGATGAAAGTTTTCTTAGAGATCAATTACCCTAACACCAAAATGATATTATTTGCACTCAACGCGCCTTTTTCTGACAAGGTTAGCACGTTCAAGGAAAGTATCAGTTTATTTCTTTTCACGATGCTAACTTTGAAAGCAATCTTCTACTTCAATACATAACAATCTTGATTATTCCTATAATTTTGAATAATTGCTCGTATTGAAAAATCAACCAATATTTCAATGTGATGCAAAAACAATGTTTGAAGAAATTCTGTTATTTTCAATTCAAAATAAAATATTTTTTAATTGTTATGTTGTAGCGTATTATTACGGTATAATCGGAAGAAATATAGTATTTCACTCGTTGAAAACACTGTTCTCTTGCTTCAAAAAGCGTTAGTTTCCTCACACGTGAAACAATATTCCACTTTGTGTGATGTGTGTGTGTGTGTGTGATGTTATGTGTGATTATTTTGCATCATTGTGAATGATCTGTAGATCAGAGACACTTACATCATATATTTTTTGTTTTTTCCTATCCAATGGCAAACGCAATTCCAGAATTCCCGATATGGGTTGCAATTCGAAAAACTTCCAGTGGCCACTTGGATCTGCTTTTAGACGATATCTGACGGCACCATTCAAACCAGAGTCCTCGTCTTTTGCTTCGATTTGAATCAGAGCACTTCCCACGGTGGCGTTCTATAATAATAATAATTAAATGATAATATTTATCTGCCACGCATTGAATAGTTTTGTACATAAGAAAAACGATTATGAACATGATAATCCGAAATATAGCTTTCATTAGTATTTAGTTACAGAAAAATAGAGACTAAGATTTTTATTGTTTTCTTTTGAAATAAAGCAAAAATATCAGGACTTCTGAATGAACGTACAAAAAGTATAATCATTGGAAAAACATCACAAGGAAGCTATTCATTTTTTTTATTACAAATGCACCTAAACGAAACATTTTATCCTACGTAAGGAATGGTGTTTTTGATAAAACAATGAGGTAAATTGTGTCTTCAATTTCTTTTCCTTGACTGATAAAACAATGACTTCATTGTGTGACAGTTGTAGTTATTATTTCACAACGAATGAGGTCTCCCATGGAATGTCAAATTTCAAGCAATGACTATTTAAAATGAAAAATTTCATTGACATTGAAATTGAAGTTCATGTTATTTGTTGAATATTTTTGCCATTATCTTCTATAATATATATATATATATATATATATATATATATTATAAGCAATGACAGCTATATTCACTTATTTGATTCTACCTAAATGTAAACAATGGGTGGCTTAAAGTTCATGTTATTCGTTGAATAATTTCTGTTTTAGACATTGAAAAAGTATAGTGTTCAACTCGCATGGAATGCTAGTATGAGTTGCAGTATGACTCGTGGGGAATGAATATAATTCCGTGCTCATTAAACTATATACTATATTAGCTATCTTTGATGTCTGTTATCACCACGCACACTTGTAGAACATTTTTTTGTAAATTCCTGAAATACGTAGTGTATTTTTTTCACCGACGCAATTATGTTTTTCGATTCGAGCTCCTTTTCTTAAGACTGTCAACGCAAGATTGGGAGGGGTTGGGAAGAACAACTTCCTGATGGGCTGGGCAGTCACTGATTTCTGTTTCCGAGATCTATTACCAGATAGCAGCGTCGGTGGAATTACGAATTTTTCATATCAGTACTCAAAGATTATACTGTTTCTCTCACCTCTGGCACTTTCAATGTGGAATTCGGTGGCGGACTGACGAAAATCGGAGGATGATCGTTGTAATCCGTAACACAAATCCTCAGCGGTTCCTCTACTAGAAGGCTGGGTGTTCCCAGATCTTGAGCCCTCATTATCAAAGTGTAGTTGCCGTGTCTTCCTCGGAGAGACGTGGTGGTTCTGATATCCACCGACCATCCGGAGACCAGTTGGAGTTCGAAGAGATTCTGTTGGTTACCGTCTGCAATGTCTATTATTACCTGAAATTGAAAAAATTACATAGGGGTGCGTTTTCAGCTTTCAGTTTAGTTTTACACCAACGTCTGCTGCAGAAACTCGGTGCTTGTGAGTACAATACATTCTCAAATGGAATACTTCAGTATTTTATGCACAATTGCCAAAGATGGTGTTCCTCAGGGCTTCGTTCGGGAGCCAGTCTTAATCCTTGTATATATTTACGATTTCTAAAAGATATAACTCACTTCAAGATGAGAAAAGTAAACTCTTTTCCTTGTTCACTTGAAGAAACAGATCTTAAAAATCGAAATGAAATAATTTCAGAATTATTAAATCCACGAATACTGGGATTTTCTTTTTCAAAAAAAGTAGCAAAGTCAAATCGAAGGATGCACTTGAAATAGAACTACTATAAGTTCACTACAGCATATTCTTTGATTTTCATATTCGTACTTCCGAATATATTTACCTGACCATTTGAGGTTTCTGGATCGTCAGCATCTGAGGCATGAATAGCGGTTACAGGTTGTCCTGGCTCATGAAACTCTGTTATGTTTACACAGTACGGAGGAACATGTAGAACAGGGGCATTGTCGTTCACATCCAAAATGGATACGCTGAAATCAACAGAAGAGTTTTGAGACAACACCAAACCGAATTTACTCAAATATTTTTCTTTTTGAAATGTGAAAAAATTACTAAAATCGATTATCGTGCTTATTTTGTTCCTTCGAGCCAGATCTGGTTTGAAAAACTCACTTGACGTGTTTGAAGGCGTTCCTGCTCTCGCCACTATTGAATCCGTACTGATAATTATCCCAAGCCTCTATGATCAACAAGTAACTAGCTTTTTCCTCTCTATCCAATTTGTCCGCCACCTTCACAATCCCTGAATCGGCATCCAAACTGAACTTTCCTTGGGACGATAGCCTGTCTATGAGGTACGTAATTTTTCCGTATTCGCCGGAATCTGCGTCCACTGCTTGAAGTTTCGCGATTTCCCTACCAACGGGCATGTTTTCTGGCACTATGATAGAACTTGGTTCGGCTAGGAAGTAAGGATTGTTGTCGTTTTCGTCAAGGACTTGGATGAAGACCTCTACCCTGCTCGATCTTGCTGGTATTCCACTGTCGGTGGCTTTTATCTGAAAGATGAATGTATTGATTATCAAGGAGGTCACAGCAATAATAATTCCCCAGAAAATATCTTGGAGTAATCGGGAATCGGGCAAGAATAATTCGATGAAATGGAAAGAAACATCCCTCAATGGCAATGCGTAACACTGGTACCTTCGATACTTACTGTCAGATTCAACCACTGAAAGAGTTCGTGATCAATTTTGCCGGCTACTATCAAGTCGCCACGGTCTGGATCCAAGTATACCAGGTTTGATATTTCCAAAGGGCCCACCAAACTGTAAGTAATCGTCCTGTTTTTGTCCAAATCGTCAGCTATAACCGTGCCTATCGGAACTCCATTTTTGCTGTTCTCTGCTACACTGAATTTATAGAATGCCTTCCTGAATTTTGGGCTGTTGTCGTTGACGTCTTCGATGTTGATGATTATTGATGCTATAAATATGAAAAAAAATATATAAATTCATGGTGGAGTAATTATGGAAAACAAGCGATTTCTATTATAGCTTTATTGAATAAACGATGAGATTGGAACGTTTGGTGCAAAAGTTGAAACTTGTAACCCTAACACAAAACTGATATTATTTGCACTCGATATGAAATTTCTTTCCCTGAAGATGCTAACATTGTAAACGAAACGCGCGTCGAGTGCAAATAATATCAGTTTGGTGTCAGGGTGATTGGTCTCTACAAAAATTTTCAATTCTATTGATACTCCAGTCTATGACGGTGAAAAAAGTGTAAACTGTAATTATCCCATACAGCACCGATTCGTATGAAAATTTGGATATAGGTCCTACTTACCCTCTATTCCAAAATCTACCCCGTGCCGAGGGTTGCTTTCTCACTGGGGGTGGATGCCACCCCTTCTTGGGGGTGAAAAATTTTTTATTGGAAATAAGTGCGGAAATCAATAGATTGACTAATGCTAAGCACTTTTTGGAGTTTTTTCTGAAAAGCAATACTTTTCGACTTATTCGCGAGTGAAATTGTCGGTTTTCAGGCAAAAAAACACATTTTCAGATCCTTTTTCGCGAATAACTGGAAAATAATGCATCTAATCGAAAAACCTGTGGAGAGCAAAATTATAGCTTTTGAAAAAACAAAGGCGATTGTTCATTTGTGATGTATGCAAACCCACTACAAACTGAATAATTGCTTATTGAAAGTTGATTGGTATTTTCAAACGCCAAAATGGAAAGTTTCTACGTACAATAACCAAAAACCAATGGATTTTTCGGGAAAAACTGATTGGACCTTTTCTGAAGTCCTTCAAAAATCCTTTATTTCTGTTATTTATAAAAGTTTGCATCAAAACTGACCGATGTATGAAGGAAATAATGTTGAATCCTATTTTTTCGTTGAAAAAAATCGTTGTTACTCCATAATTCACTTCATTCTTGTTCTTTCAATGAGTTCTGAGTTTTTCATCAATTGAAAATACGTAGTTTTGGAAAAAATTGAGATTGAAGAGAAAAAATCATATACGTAATTCAGCGAAAAATCACAATTTCTTCGAAATAACTCGAAAAGTATTGATCATATGCAAAATTTTCTACAGTACCAAATTGAAGGCTTTTCTTCTCTGAAAATTTCGGTGTTTCATTTTTTCTGCAGGATGAAAATAGAGTAAGATATGGCTAGTCAAATATTGTGAGGGTTCGCGCAAAGTACCTTTTTTGAGCCCTTTCAGCATGAACCTTTTCAAAAATATAATCTGAAACAAAGAATGATGAGAATGAGCTTATAGCTCTTGGAAAGAGCTACAAAATACTATTTTGGTGGATCTGATTGCTTGAAGACTAAGCGAGTTATGGGAAAAAAACCAAAAACAATTTTTGTAGAAATTAGAGTATGTATATTAGTATATTGAAGAATGCACATGGTAACTATATTTCAGGACTAGTGGAACTATATGTATATTATATATGTATATATACATATAGTTCCACTAGGCAACGATTTTTTCAAAGGGGGGGAAAGCAAGGATGAGTTATTCACAATTTTTTTCAAGGAAAAAATAGGATTCAACATTATTTCCTTCATACCTCGGTCGGTTTGGATGCTAGAAACTTTTATAAATAACAAAAATGAAGGATTTTTGAAGGACTTCAGAAAAGGTCCAGTCAGTTTGCCCCGAAAAATGCATTGGTTTTTGGTTATTGTACGTAGAAACTTTCCATTTTGGCGTTTGAAAATACCAATCAACTTTCAACAAGCAATTATTTAGTTCGTAGTGGGTTTGCATACATCACAAATAAACAATCTTTTTTTTCAAAAGCTATAATTTTGCTCTCCACAGGTTTTTCGATTACATGCATTATTTTCCAGTTATTCGCGAAAAAGGATCTGAAAATAAGTATGTTTTTTTTTGACTGAAAACCGACAATTTCATTCGCGAATAAGTCGAAAAGTATTGCTTTTCAGAAAAAACTTCATTGGACAAAATGTGCTTAGAATAAGTCAATCTATTGATTTCCTTACTTATTTCCAATAAAAAATTTTTCACCCCCAAGAAGGGGTGGCATCCACCCCCAGTGAGAAAGCAACCCTCGGCACGGGGTAGATTTTGGAATAGAGGGTAAGTAGGACCTATATCCAAATTTTCATACGAATCGGTGCTGTATGGGATAAATACACGGGAAAATGGTCATAGACTGGACTATGAACTTTACCGAGATCTTTTTGTGGTCCAGTGTCGGAATTGACATCTTCAACAATCACTCCGATATGAAAATTCTCAACTATTTCTCGATCTAGTTGTCTGTTAATCGACATCACACCGGTTATAGGTTCCAAGTGAAATGTTCCAGAACAATCCAAATCTTGCTTCTTTAATACGATGCCTCTTTCGTTCCTTGCTAGACATTCGTCATCGTCAATTTTGTAAACAAGTTTTGCGGTAGAATCCTGATCTTTGGCTGTCAAATTAGCGATGATCGTACCCACCTAGAAAAATCATAGTGTGAAGGATAGGTATGAATATTGAAATATCTAAAGATTATCTGGTGTCTGGTGTGGGATTCAGATAAATATAATCCTTTATGTAATATAATTAATTATATCCTCACCCTGAAAATGATAAATATTCAAATTGTTATATGTCTGAAATATGCGATATTAGTAGAACTGTTGGTTTTATGAGATTGTGTGAGTATGGAAGTTATTAATTTGAAATAATAGTAATAATGAGGTTCAATTGACAATGAACCAAAATTTCAAATTCTGCTGAAATACTTTTGAGAAAATGTCTTCGGGTCATGTGGAGACTTACATACCAAAAGAAATCAAAGGAATATTTACCATTGCTTATTCTTGCGCCTAGCAAACTATGTTCTACTGAATGTAATTCAACTATTTGTTTTTTCTCTCCAAACAATCTTCGTAATATATTTGCTTTGCTAGCAAACTGAAAAAATAGTAATAACTGAGACTTATATTTTAACGTGCGTTTTCTATAAAATACCTAATAAATAACAAAATTTAGAAAATTATTGTTATCAAGTCGAATAACACAATTTAGAAAATTATCATTAACTTACCGGCGCATTCTCCAAAACATCGATGACTCCCTGATCTTCGAATGCGGGAGCTTTATTGTTAACGTCGACTATCTTTATGTCAGCGGTTACTTCAGCTTGGAGCTGACTGTCCCCCGGAGCTCCGTCGATGGCTACAACTTGGAGGGAGTAGTGCATCCTCCTCGGGTGGGTCAGGTCCGGATCGAGAGAAGCTCCCTTTGCCACTCTGATGACGCCAGTTTCAGCTTCGATGGCAAACTTGTCCGAAGCGCCACTTTGGATGCGATAGACGACGCGATTGTTGGGGGAAGAACCGTCCAAGTCGCGTGCTTCTACCTGGAAGGGAAACAAATCAATAAATTACGTGAAATGACTGTTTTGTAACGTTATGCCAGTACGACAATGGTGATTCGAATACCTGACCGAAGGGTTTCATAAAAGAATAAGGAAAAAATCTTAACATCTAACGCAACCTTATTGTTCATTATGGACAACGAGAAACTCCCAAACATTCAACAGTTTTGAATTATCAATAACGAAGAGTATAAGGAAGTGTGAGTTCAATTTTCTCATAAAGCCTGGCAGTGATTGGAGAACATTTTAGCCTGTCATAATAACTTTGGTAGTCCCAGGAGTAATGAGTTTGCTAGTGATTAGGTAATGAATTAGCTGAAGCTCTATTCGACCCGAATCCCTTCTGAAAAATGAAACAAAAACGGAGATGAATGCTAAAATCTGTGTCCTACAGCCGATGGGAGTAGACGCGATGAGCGCAAGGAAAAAAGAACAAAGCTATATGAAACATATTATAAGAGTAGATTAAATAGATCGACCTCTGAGGGTCATACATAAACCTTATCGTTTTAGAACTTAGTGCTGAGACATCTATGAAGTTGCTAAGTTTCATGGGTACTGGGTGTCCTTGATCCTTGATACTGGAGGTTAAACGTTTCATCACTTCAAGGAACTCAATTCTCTTGCAGAATAGAGCTTCAAACCGCAGTTTCAGCAACATTGACGCAGAAGGTAATGGCGATTCTCAATGTCTGAGGTACCACCTCAGTATGATAAGGAAGTAGACCATATTCTGTGAGAGAGCCTTTTATTAATTTGAAGTGTTCGTTTTAACAATGGAAGATATTCAGCTTTTTTGGCGTAATGTTAATGAATCTTTTCGATTTCCCCTGTTCTGCTACATAACTCCAGTAACCTCTTACTCTTTGATGTGGTTCTTCAAGAATTTTCAGAATTTTTTCGCTTCAGAAAAGGGAGTGTTATAAAGTAGTAGTACCTCTGAATACCCTGTGATTTGGCCCCTTAGTCATTTGATTTCTATGTGCCACTTGTATAGTTTTATACTCACAAGTTTATGACCCAAGAGACGTTTTTGCATGAAAAATGGTGGGAGTATTCTCGAGTGGTTTAGATAACAGAAATATCAAAAACTGTAATATTCTAAACATCGAATGAGGACCATAATAAATCCTCAAGGGTCGCACATCGAATGAGGACCATAATAAATCCTCAAGGGTTGCAGTGGGATCCAAGTCATTATAAATATACGTTTCTAGATTATATGAATTAGTCTTTGATCTACTCAAATTGTGTATATGTTGTCCCTAGCTGTGCTCTGTCTGTATCCGTTTTGTGAGAGGGTTTGTTTTTTACATAGCCCCACACCTTTCATGCCTCATTATGCAATGCAATTATTGAATGATCATAATCATCAATACTTCTTCATACGTAGACCATGCTTCTTAAAAGCTTTTCATAGACAAAAACCACGACATCACGAGGTCCCTCGACAGCCACCTTTATAGACGGCGCGACAATACCTTCGTCGACAGCCATCAGGGAATGGATAAAAAAAAAAAAACTGATCTATAGTTACCTGCAATATCGACGTTCCTCCGGGGACATTTTCTGCCACCGATCTATTGTAGCCCGCGCGCTCGAACATCGGCCTGTTATCGTTGACGTCTTCGACGTACACCAGCAGAGGTGCCTCGCTGAAGAGGCTCGGGGTGCCCCAGTCCCTTGCTCTCACCGTTAGGTAGAGGACTCGGACGTTTTCCTTGGACGTGCCCTTGATGCTCTCGAAGTCTACGGGGTGTTTCACTTTGATCGTTCCGGTCACGGAGTCTATGGTGAAGTTGTCTTTCATGGCGCCGAATAGTTCGTATTCGATTTCACTGTTTTTGGTACCTATAATATGTGATAAAATGTACAGTGGGGCCTATAAAGTATGCAACAGATGGTACATTCTTTATTAGTTGTACAGCAGGAATTTAGAAACCGCCAAAGGGTGGTGCATGTTCGATGACCGATTTTCATGCAATTAGATTGGCTTCTGCTCAAACAATTTAGAGGACAGGGCAAAAAATTATTAATTTGTCCAAGAATATAATACCTCCATTTTGAAAAATAAAGTTTGATTTCATAAGGAAAAGTTGTTGAAACATGATAAATGAAAATTCTGATTAGTACGTTTAAAAGTAGCTCTAACCAAATCATAGTATTATCGGTAGATCATTTGCTTTGTTGAAAAGGTTGATTGCAAAGTTATGTTGAATGCCGTTGAAACAAAGATGAAATTGAACGTTAGCAAAGAAACAAAGGAATGAAGAAGAAGCATGTGAATTTTAAGAATGTGTTTCAGTTGGATGAAAATTATTCGAAAGTGATTTGGTTATACCTACTTCCATAACGTACTAATCAGAATTTTGATTCATCATGCGGGATTGTTAAAATTTTTTTTCCTGTTTCACATAAAATTATCCCATATTTTCAAAATGGGGGTTATTTTTTCTTGAAGAAATTTAATATTTTCTGTCCTGCCCTACCTTTTGTTTAGGAGCTTATCTGAATAAATGTCAGTTGGTTATAAAACATGTACCAACATGGTATATTAATTTCGGTTATACAACTAATAAAAAAACCTTTTTGTTGCACACTCCATGCATCTCACTATATGTCTTTCGATTGAAGTCAACAAAATTATCCCATAATCGGTGAGATTTTCCAAAACAAATATCTGTCAGATATTTATATTGAAATATAAACATTTCAAATAATATGATTTCAGGTCATTTTTACTTCAATAACTTATATTATTCAACTCAAATCGAAATTTCATAATCTGGTTTTATCAAGACAGCAGTTGACTTTCATCTTGGAGGTTCATTAAGAAGTTCACCAAAAAATATGCTAGTAGTGAATAATTAGGCAGTCGAGGCAAACCCACTATGCACTGAATGTGGAGAGGAGGAAGACTCCTTCCACTTCCTTTGCGTATGTGGAATATACAGCAGGCTCAGGGAAAACGTCTTCGGAGCCGCCACTGTCAAGGAAGAGGAATTGCACTCTCTGCATGGAAGGATATTTCGACCTTTATAAGAAGGCCGGAGAGGTTCAAACAGATATCCGCCATGGGGGAGTGAGCGAAGATGCCGGGGTTTCATGATTAGGCAAATTTGATACCTGTTTTTAAGACACGAGTGCACCGAGATAGACCTTCTTGAACATGTAGTTGAGGTGAACAGTTACAACCCAGAAATATTATACAAGCTAGTCAAAAAATGTAAATTTAGAGAATTTTTTCTCAAAAAGATGAGAGATTGTGAAGAGTTTATAGTTTTTTTTTCTTCGTAGTTTTCTGGGTTTCTAACCTAACACAATCTGAAGAAATAAGTACTAATATTGGAATCTATACCAATGTAGAAGGGTAGATTTCTATCTACCCCGACAAGTTGCGTCTATTGAAAAAGACTTTCTTCTGGATAGAACAAGTCCAAATAGTCTCGTATATATTGCTTCCGTTCTCAAAACTTATGAGCAAATTCCTTTTCAAATCCTATATTTCTCATTGAAAATTTTCGTCATTGACTTTTGTCAAAAATTTGACATAACATTTTGTCCTACAGGAAGGGGAGCCAGCCAATACTAGACTAAATAACACAGCAAGAATCACAAAAAATTCTAATTATCAAATTCCTTGTTCGTGCGGTCAAAAATATATCGGTGAAACGTTACGATCTTTGGAAGTGCGAAAGCTTGAACACAAGATGTACATCAGGAACAGACAGATAGGTTCTGAATTATCAGAGCAGATTTTTACTGCCGATGGAGATCACACAGTAGAAAGGAATGACACTAAAATGATGGCAAAAGAGAGTTATGGCAGGACACGAAAAATTAAAGGAATCTGCTTTCTTCATGCTGTCTGGGGAAGATTGCATTGCTCGATATGGATCGCGGCTGGCTGCCCCTCCAGAAGTACAAAATGTTATTTTATATCTCGAATTTTTAACAAATATCATTGACAAAAATTGTCAATGAGAAATATTGGATATATATTGATAGGCAAAATTAAGTTTTATTAGAAGTTGCTGACTAATTGGACTTGTTCTATCATCCAAAAGGAACTATTCTTTCATTAATTACAGTATTTATAGTTATCTTTTATGAACCTCATGACACTAGAGGATTTGGAAATATTTTCGAAAAGTAAATATGGAAAAACTTCTAATAAATTATAACTCTTTGTTGATCTAAAAGATAAATTACGAAGTACAGAAACATCGAGGATGTATGAAATCAGTTGTCGAAATTCTAATGAGAAGTACATTGGCCAAAGTTGACGAGCTATCAAAATACGCTTCAAGGATAATTATACTCATAAGTAAGAAAAATTGAGAAGTAGGTGTCATTTTCTCAGATTGTAAGATACTTATACAAATGAATTATTGATTTTAGTCTTCATATTCAGTGGCAGTTTTCTTTCCCTAAAGATGCTGAACTTGTTATCGAAACGCGCGTCTATAGGGTAATTGATCTCCAAAAAAATTTCAAACTAACGTTTCTGAGTATTTTCTCTCACCGTTTGAATCAGCGTCTCTACCCTCAACTCTCAACGGTTTCTCGAAGTCGAGTTTGTTTTCCAAGAGCCTTGCTTCGTACTTGGTTTGTGTGAACAGCGGAGGATTATCGTTGACATCTTCGATGTTTATTATCAACTGCACAGAGTTTCTGTTACCGAAACCCAAATCGTCTCTGGCCTCGACTGTCAGGAAATGTCTAGATACCTTTTCTCTATCCCAATTCGGACCGCCAGCTATCTTCACCGTGATTATACCGGATGTTGGGTGCAGATTCAACCTGAAAAGTTATCCTTCGATATTTTATTGGTCAATGAAGAAATCCAAACATTCAATAAGAGCTTATGTCGCCAACTTGGTTTGTGCGATATTGATAGGTATCGACAACGCGTCGTCAACACGTAAAGTTGTTTGAGTTTCCGGCCGATAGATAGCGATAGAGGGACATGATTTCATATATAAATGAATATATTTATAAGAGGCTGTAGGTACTAAATATGAAATATAATTTTGAGTGAGAAATGTTACTGGAAACGCATATAACCGAGAGACCCGTCATCCGTAGAATGAAAGTGTAATGTTGAGGACGGAAAATAAAAGTCATAAATTAATAACATTTAATCTTAGAATTATATTTTGGCTTTCTTCTTCTCGAATCAAAATATAGAAATTAAAATTTCTATGAAAAAAGTAAAATCAAAAAATTTACAAACACTCTCTGTTGATAGGTACTTATCATTCCAAGAAGTTTGATTCATTCACAAAAAGGAAGAAGAAGTTCGCCTAAAACAGGTACTCTCCTGCCTAGGTGGCACAACGGGCACTGGATAATATAGAAATCACCTTTCTTGCTCAAGCATACGGAGTTGAATCAAATAGATAACATACATAGAAAATATCTACACAAAGCAAAATTGAGAGCTATTTGTAGAAAAAATTTCAATCACCTGTATAATATTTCATTCAGTGGCAAAAATGGGTAGATTATTGGAACAATTTCATTAGAAACCCCAGGAAATTTCGAAATATTCAAGTTGTGACAAGTCTGTCATCAGCTGTAATTAACATTTCATTGACATTCATTGATAACCAAACCAGCCATCGTTATAATGAGAATTAGTTCCAAATTCAAATCTATCTTGACGGGCTGAATTTGCCAAAATCAAACATCTACATCTGGTGTGCGCGTTTTGCCAACAAAGTTGGTATCTTCAGGAAAATAAGTAGAGCGTCAATTATTTTTCTGAAGGAGATGCATTTTCAATTGAAGTTTTTTTTTCTACTTCTACTATTTCAAATCTTTCATTACGTATTTGACAGCTGTTAGGTAATGTTTTATTTAGATTACACGTTTACTCTTAATTGAAGGCGGCTGCTTTTAATATATATTTTTTTTTAATGATGGGATTTGTGACATTTGACCTGATAAATTTGGACTCATGACTACATTCAATGACCCAAAAACCAAATTCAGCGACTTTTCCTTCTCAAATTATTCGTAGAACATGAAGCAAGCGATTGTTCTATCTACTCGCTGTCATCTAGTGTCTTGTTGATCACTGAAAATGGGTATAATTTGGAAATATGTGCTACACCATTAGAAATTACCGCACAACTATAGAAGTACGCAATTCGATGATAAGGCCAGTGTCATGCACTCGCGAATTACCGCACTCGGCTAATGCCTCGTGCTCACACTTCTCGCTCATCTGTAATAGGCCACTTATGCTCCTCGTTACATAACATACTATTTTCGCATGAATTGTTATTTGGCTTTTCAGTTAACTCATTGACAACGGTATAAATTTACATGAAGGTTAGAAATGTTATAATCGAAAGGAGACGAGAAATAATACCCTGTAGTTATTCAGCATTGTTCCTTCACTCTAGTCGTGTCACACCAATTCAAGATTGCTATCGTTTAGTGACTATTCGAGTACCGAACTGTATTCATAATACTACCCAAGACTGGTAATTAGTGAACTGTTCTAGAGTCTCAGGTCAGGAGATTTTTATCGATATGTGTGAAAATTGAATAAAGATAGTAAAAGTCGACAAATAAAGTATACCAAAATATTTTGACTCGATCGGCCTAGACCCGATAGTTTGGGTAATATCGGGCTCACTCCTAGCGAAGTAAATAAATCATTTCATCTCACATGTAGTCTATACTCCCAGCAACGTTCGTGTATCTGATCCCCCGAGTCCCGAATCTCCCGGAATCGTCGTCCAGAGCTTGTATCCAGGCTATTGTCGTGCCGACGTCGCAGTTTTCGGGTACGAATACCTCGTACAGGCTCTTCGTGAACTCCGGAAAGTTGTCATTTCTGTCCAGGAGGTTGACCGTGACGGCAGTTTCGCTGAACTTCGGGTTGGTTTTGACTACTTCCTTGGCCACCACCGTGATATTGAGCTTCTTGATTTTCTCGTAGTCCAGGACGGTGCTGTTCTTGACTCGGATCATGAAGGTAGCTTCGTTGACGGCTTTACTGGGGGTTATGTCGAAGGTGTCTCCTGCGCCTTTGACATACAGGTGGAAGGTACCGTTTATGCCCTGGTAATATTAGACTGAGTGATAGTTACATGAAAAATCAACTTGTACACGAAATATTCATGCATAGAGAAGATCCAGATGTGGAGGATATCATTAGATCAATAATCTGCCAGTTCAGACTGAGGAATAAAGCAGTGGCGGGCGCTCATTTTTATCGTTTATTTCTTATAAGTCCTAAACCAAATATTCAACAGTTCGTTTTTCAATTTGTTTGTAGATTATCTCTTCAGACGGAAATTGAAAGAAATGTTGTTATGCATTCATTTGAAATTTTTTGTTGGTGAACGTGCTTTCATTGATTAATATTTCGAAATAATATCAAAGTTGAGCTATCGGATTTTTATATACCCTGCCAGAACAGATGATTATCAAGTACTTGAATGAAATCCCTTTTTTTGAAAGTTTTATTTATCAAGAAGAGCTCTTACTCTTTCAACTGATTTATAAGACATTTAGAAATTGAAATTATCGAAAACAAAAAAATGTTTAACATTTGAACACCAACTTGAAAATTCGTTTCAATATTTTTCATGATATTTGAATTTTCAGTTTTTTTATTTTATATATTCATTTATCATATATTAATTTATCATATAGTTTCAAAACGAAATAGAATCTAGCTGATTCTTGGTTTATTAATTAAGGACTTTTTTCGTTCATCGATTGTAACAATAAACATACCAATCTGCACTCAGATTAGAACGGATACCAGATTATCTTCCAAGTTAGGTGGAAAGAAAGCCTTCATATTCAATTGTATCATATCATATGTTATGAATAAATATTGTTTAACCCTTCATTCAAAAAATGAAAATTCCTAGCCTTACCTGGTCGTAATCGTAAACTTCCGGAATAGAACTTCCTAAAAACGTGAGTGGTGTATTTATAGGAGAGTTTTCAGCAATATCACACTCGTAGTAGTTGCTTTTGAATCTCGGCTTTTCGTCATTGACATCAGTCACCATCACTGTAACCTCAGTTGTGGCTATTGGTGCAGGTACTATTTTGCTACCAACTTCTTTCGCCTGGAAATTGATACAAAAGAATTTCTAACTAATACCAAGATTTAACATAGAATTAACATTCCTGTTCATGGGATAAGTTTGTGAATTCATTTTTTTCTGTATATGAATAGAGCTTCAAATTGGGAGACGAATCTTCAATAACATGAAGTAATTCCCAACTAGCTTATTTTTTAATGTTCAAAAACTATTGACTACCCACTTGGAAAAGTGGCATTTTGTTCATTTGAGGAGTAACAGCAAAAGTGTTCCAACCATAAGTGGAATTATGAAAGTACATTTTCCACTTTCTCATATATTTGTTTTGGGTGTCTCTCTTTGACATTTCCACAAATTATTTTCATTAAAGCTGGTCTGTGTAAAGTTCCATTGACATTTTGGCTACAAAGTAAATGGCTGATTCATTATAGTGAAAGCCAGCTTTGTTTCTCAGTTATTGGTTGAATATGTGCAAAATGACGATTCTACCGGATGAATAATATTTAACTGTTACTCACTGTTATCTGAAGGATGTAAGTTCCAGCCCCTGCTGGCAAGGCTTCCCTATCCAAAAAACTGGTGGTGAGAACCACTCCAGTGTCACGTTCAACAGAGAAAACATCAGCTATCCTATTCAGACCGTTAGACGTGAGGGAATATTCGATAGGATTATTTATTCCACGATCTCCATCGACTGCTACGACTGAAATGAAAAGATAGCACGGTGATTTGTTGCAAAAAGTGGATGTGAAAATATATTGATGCTTGAGGATATTCCTGTGACTGTTACCTTGTAGTACAGATGACCCGATAGGGCTGTTCTCTTCTATCCTAGCTACTGGAGAGACCCTCACAAATTCAGGTGGTTGATCCTCTACGTCTTCCACTTTTATCAGAAGAGCTGCTGTTGCGGTATTCACTCTGCCTTCTTTGGCTCGGTCTATCGCCAAAATTTTTAGTTGGTGAACAGTTTGCCGTTCATAGTCCAGAGATCCTGATGAAAGATGAAACAGCTATTGTGAAGCAAGAGAATGTATACCGCTATTACTATCTTAGTGGAAGACTTGTTAGTGTTTTAATGGTTAATGCTTCAGCCCAGTGCCTTTTGAAGCTGCAATGGAAGTGATCTTTGATCAGCATCGCTAATAACGCCATGTTCAGGTCTCAGAAGTTTGAGACCAGCAGTCTTTCTGACTAGAGAGTTGCAACTGCCAATGGATGTTGTATATATTCGATCGAGTACATAAAGACACTGTTATTCTGAGAGGCTCCAATTGGGGCCTGGTCGCATTCGAATATTAGCCCCGATGATAAAATAACACAAGAAAGAGCAGTTGCAGTTCTAGCTGGATGAGAAGACTTCTGTGAAGTAGTTCAACACATGAAGGTGTGCATGCAAATATAATCACTGAGTGGTTGAATTGAAGCTAAAGGTGGAGTAGTTCGTTGAAAGATAGTCGACTAATTTCAAAACACAACTGATAATTACTTTTCCAGCTTTTTTTTCGAATAACATAATATCATGAAACGTCTGATAGAGGGAGAAATACTAGACATAGGCGGGTCGTGAGTTCGATTCCCCAACGGGACAGAGACTTTTCTTCGAGAATTTCTCTCTGTCGTGTTGGGGAATGACTCTGCCACGTTTCATGGTTGAGTCCACGAATAATCATGCTGTTCCTGAGATATGGCTTTGGGAGTTGCTAACAAGCCTACTTGCTGAAGGACTTCGATTGAAGTCGATGGCGTTTGGTTTATAATACCATAACTATCACATTTAATACTATTACATCTAGACATATCACCGAACACACTGTGGATATTCGTGTATCATCCACAGACGGATAAGTTTATATTGAACCACTAGTGTTTTGTCTGTATGGCTATACAATGGACATATATTGAGTTATACAAGAGTCACCATTTGAAACGAAACAAATAGAAAATCTAATTCCACGTTTATTGAAAAAAATCGGTCGCACACGTAATTACAGTTATAAAGGATGCGTTTTTTTATACGATTTTCAACACTGCAACTTTAACCCTCTGTAAAGGCTGGGACCATCCCTTACTATTTCAAATGGAACAAGATGTCGAGTGATCTAATGATGAAATGTTATTCAAAACTTAAACGGATCTTCAAAATGGCCATCACCGACTTCCATGCAATGATAAAGGTGTGAATCAAATTTTCCACGAATTGCCTGTAACATGTGTTATCAGCCGGTATTCTTACAATTCGTTCATTTTTTCATTTTTTGTAAATAATTACGTACGTTTTGTACTACATTTCATCATTAGTATTTTGTTAGTCGAATGATTATGCTAGAAAAACCATTACACAATTAGATTTTTATCTTGGAAACCGACCGAATTCCAAGAGTGAGATGTCATTTGAAATATAATTAAATGCCTTTTTGAAACGTGATTACATGTGCGAGTGATTTTCTTTGGAATGAATGTGAACTAAGATATTTCGTCTGTTTCTTTTTAAATGGTGACCGGTGACCCCTTTATAGAAAGAAGAATGGTTAAAATTTTACACTCAAGTACTATTGCCTGAAGTAAATTGATCCTAATAGACCGGGAGGTGATGTCACTTTTTTATCAGTGATTTATCTGCAACTCGAATGTGATTAATCAGAGAGTTTTACCATTACTGTACTCCAAATTGAAAGTCAGCCAGCGCGACCGTGGTGGGCGTGGGCGTGAGAGGCGGTGAAACTCGCCGAAAAAATCTCAAAAATAAGTGATTGATCTCCACGTGAAACTTTGTTTGAAGTGGTCGGAAAAATCGGAAAATTGAAGTGACCGATCTACACTTGAAATTTTGAAGGATGATTATTGTATTCAAATTGAACATGAAAATGGACGTCAGCCACGTTGATAGTGGTGGATTCTGCGTCAGTCAGGAGTCCAAAGTCAAGGGCAGTGACCAGCTTCTTTTGGCGCGCTGTATCTGATGCAGTTCGTCTGACGCATATTCCACCGGCATCGTGCCGGCTGACGATTAGTTATCGAAAGTACATAACAATTACATGTTTATATATCAATTTTAAGGTGATATAAATCACTATATCCAACTTTTTGAATATTGATTACGACTATTCTTTCAAATTTAAACATTATTTTCAGTGAATGCGTGATGTCTTCATTATTTATACACAGATGGAAATATTATAACAAAGCCTACTCCTGCAATATAGTCAATACAACCATATGCAATAAAGTTAAATTATCTATATTGTACGTTTGACTCAAATACATTGTTTGTTTCACTTTGACAAATATATTTTAGCTCAATTTTATATCAAGTCCACTGGTGATATGTTAGAGTTACTAGTTCAAATATGTTTTGATTGATATTATTATAAATGAATCACCGAAGGGATTTATAAAAGTTGAATAGATTATCCATCTGAGACAAACAAACAATATAGTTACTTTAACTATATTGCATATACGAAGGTAGTAGTACATATCCAAAGTGGAAGACCAATTTTATTGAAAAAATGGAAACACGAAGTCATCTCCATAACATATTTAATTCCTACAGGAACAGTGTCCTTGTTAAGACATGTTTCGAACATATATATTTTCATCTGCAGTTGAGTACAAACATAGAGAAAAAGTTGGGAGACCAAAAACTACATATTAAACATAATTATAACTAGTATCTTGAACCACTTCAGATTCTTCATACTCCCAACTTTTTCTCTATATTTGTACTTAACTGAAGATGAACATATATATGTTCCAAACATGTCTCAACTAGGACACTGTTCCTGTAGGAATTAAATGTGTTGTGGAGATGACTTCGTGTTTCCATTTTTTCAATATATGGCATATAATTGGATCGACTACACTGCAGGTGTAGGTTTTGCTAAAATATTTGTATCTATGTACAGTTTATAATAATATCACAAAATACACGAATGTTTTTTTTTTCAAAAAATGTTTTCGGAACGAATAGTACAAGGTAGTTTTATATCTGATTTTTACGACTCAAGCCAGTGAGGCACAGTGAGACAGTACAGACCGCGCTATTTACTGGAGTAATTGTTTTCGCGATGTCGGAACCAAAGCCGTTCTGTGTTATTTGTTTGAAGAGAAGTGAACCTTTAATTTCATTTTCTGATGAGACATGGAATAAGTGTAAAACTGTGTTAACAATTCGCAAAGAAAATGAATTGTACATGCATGATGTGACATTGCCCGAAAAAATGTCATCAGCGAGCAAATATCATTCGAAATGTTATAGACTCTTCACCGCCATGTCGAAAAAATACAGAGAAACAAAAGAAGATGATTCATTGGAAACATCAAATTTACCAAGGTGAGTATTTATTCATCAAGAATTTGTTGCGTCTATTCGATTTTCGTTACGATATTTCATTATTTATTTGTTATTGAGTTGAGGATCTCTACAAAGATTTTTACGTGGGTAGCACGGTAATATTTGACTAGACGAATATTTTGATGCATTAAAATCGAAGTTTGAAATCTTGCACTTTAAATGCACTTTATAAACATGTAATTGTTATGTACATTCGATAAATAATCGTCAGCCGGCACGATGCCGGTGGAATATGCGTCAGTCGAACTGCATAAGATACAGCGCGCCAAAAGAAGCTGGTCACTGCCCTTGACTTTGGACGCCTGACTGACGCAGAATCCACCACTATCAACGTGGCTGACGTCCATTTTTATGTTCAATTTGAATACAATAATCATCCTTCAAAATTTCAAGTGCAGATCGGTCACTTCAATTTTCCGATTTTTCCGACCACTTCAAAGGCCTGACTGACGATGTTTCCACCATCGGGAACGTGGCTGACGCCTATTTCCACCTATAATCATGAATAATTTACATCATTACAAAGTTTCACGTGGAGATCAATCACTTTTTTTTGAGATTTTTTCAGCGAGTTTCACCGCCTCCCACGCCCACACCCACCGCTATTGGACTGGCTGACGCGCGGTCCTCATATGTACAGGTGGAGAACTACTCATGCTGAAAAATTCGTGTGCAGATCGATCACTAGTTCAAAAGTGACACCACCTACCGGTCTATAACTAGTACTATTGAATTCGAATAGGATATATCTCTTGGGGTATAAATAATGAAAGGAGAGGAATATGCGATGATTGATTCGAACTCCTTGTGACTACGAAGTATTCTACTAAATCATTCATACTCATAGAGAAGCTGTAGCATTGATACCACCATTTCTTCCTCACCTACTAATCTCACAACGGCCTTCTCTCCCACCGTGTTGACCGCAAACAAATTATCGTCGCCGTCCCCTTCTTGCAGGAAGTAAACCACCTGGCCGTAGGGACCCTCGTCGGCGTCGGTCGCCCTGAGAGTGGTGACGGTACCCGGAGAAGCGTCTTCTGGGAGGCTGATGGTCGGCTGGTAACTTTCGAAAACGGGAGTGTTGTCGTTGACGTCTTCGACTAGCAGGAGGAGGCCCTGCGTGACGTAGTTGCCGTAACCTAGGTGACCGTCGGTCAACGTGAGGACCAGGGCGTATTCTTGTTGGGTCTGGAATGTTTGGTTAGAAGTGAGAAGGTATGAGGTACCCAGTAGTACTTATGAAGAAACTGTTTTCAAAACCAAGAGTGAAATATAATCTGAGGTGAAGTTGCAATGAGTTGGACCTATATGCATGTTTTTACGCTCTTCAATTGATGAAAGGACGCCATGTCTACTCTTTTGCCAAATGTATAAGATTGTACTAACCTCTCTGTCTAGCTCTCTATCGAGATATACATTGGCATCTGTCGGTGAAGTATTTTCTATCCGGATAATGTCACTTCCGGACGTTGAACTGACTCCGAATTTCAGATAATCTCCATCAGGATCGAATCCTTTCAACCTATATATTAGAGAACCTGCAAATAACAAAACACTAACTAATGATACACAAATACTCTCAATGTAATTGTTATTGTTAATGCAATACCCTTCGAGGTATTAGCCAGCCAGGTGCCAGCCAAAACAGTGTATGTAGTTTGAGACTGTTCTGAACGAATTGTCAAAAGATGATTTGATTCAACGGCAGTCTTCAAGTATGCCCTTCGACTAGATTCAATGTTTTTGGTTCTGTATTTACTCTCTGAATAATTATCACTCTTCACAACTCTTGAGGTGAAGGACAAAGAAAAGTGCTCCAAGAACTCAACCATGGTTAATATCTGTATTGATAATCATCCGAAGAGAAAAATATGATCAAACTTCATTAACCTCTGTGCGCAAATTCCAGAAAACAATTTTCATCATATCGATGCTAATGATGAATTATCTAACGACTTGATGATTTTTTGTTTATTGTCAACACTTGCTTTGTCATTCGTCGAATTGATTCTCTGTTGTTATTCTCTGTTGTTTTTTTTCTTGCATAGAAAAGGTACCTCATTTTCAATTCATTTGGGATTTTGTATTCAATTCTCAACGATGTATGTAAATTTTGTGAAAAGTATTTCCGAGGAGGTGACCACTCATCAGAAAATGTACAGGTATTGCCGAAATCCCTCATGATTTCCTGAAAAATTTGGGATTCCCGAGGATTTCCTGGAAATCTCATGTGATTTCCAGAGATTTCCGGAGATTTCGTGGAAATCACATAAGATTTAGAGGGATTTCCGATGATTTCATGGAAATCGCATACGATTCCAAGAGATTTCCGATGATTTCTTGGAAATCCCAACCGATTTCGATAGATTTCCTAAACATTATAAAATAATTATTGCGATAAGTTATTGAAAATGAGACATTTTAAAGTAGTTTTGGTGCCTGAATTACAAAAAATGAAAATATTTTCTGTTATTTCAAAGTCATTTAGTCAAATTTATTTCATTATTTCGATCAAATATTACTTAATCCGAACATGTGTATTCTTGAGACCGAAATATTATTTCGCAGCAAAGAAATGGAGTTCTTGCTAAAAATGTTTCAATTTGAGAATATATGTATTGAGAGAAATAAATTCTGGTTCCATCGAAGTTTACTTATATATTGATCCAAAAAATAATAATCTGGTTGAATGAAACAATCAAATTTGATAGAATCAAATTTATAGCTATTGCACGAAGGCTTGTCAAATTCAATTCAATCATATGGCCCTATTGATTCGACACCAAGATATACTTGAGAAAAGTAACAGAAAAATGTAGTAAGGCAAACGAATTATTCATTTGATAAAATGAATATGCGCTTGAATCTAGGCTTGAATTGATAGTTGATGTTCAAGAATTAATTTTTCTTGCTTCAACAAAATATTTTGTCGTGCATATATGACTTTTACTTCTTTGGAAGAAAGAATTTTGTTTGATGGGACCAATCTTGTTTTTTTCGTTAAGTAATATATAACTCAATCAATTCTTGTGATTCATTTCTGCCAAAAAAATAACAATTGTATGAAGAGGGTAATAGACGATTTAAAAAAGTACAGGAAATTTCAAATCACATTGCTTTATTTATTATTACTCTTGACTACTAGAGTAATGCACACGTTTTTAAGTTTGATACTGATTTCACCCATTTCACTTCTGAAAATGTTAACTTGTTTTAAGCGAAGTGCGCGATGAGTGCGAGTATTTCCAGTTTGGTGTTTGGGCAAGCTATCTCAATTTGAAAGTTTCTACCAGCCATGTTATCTTTATTGTCTACAGTCTACATGGTCAACTCAACGTAGATATAAATATAAATTCAATAATAAAATTAATGAATAATAAACTAGATCTAATAATGATACTGTTACGATTTATCCCTTGGAAAATCTCAATTCTGACACCACTGTTACGATATTCCTTGGGTTCGTCGATTAAAACACCAAACAACACTAAACTACTTTTATTATAACTCTCTATCACAATACAATACAACACAATCACTTAAATCGCTCCGATAACTTTCCAATGCTCGCTACTAAAACTCTCTGTACTAACAATTCTACACCTTCGCACTTAGCAATAACAAAACTCTTTCCACTTAGCTCTACTAAACTCTCGTCACTTAGCTCTGAATAAAACTGCCGAATCACTAACTCCCTGTAATACAAATTCTCTCCCCGCAGCGAAGCCTGTCCCGTATTTATATCTGCGTACCTATCGAGAATCCAGGCGGCATTTGCGGTTCTTGGAAAATGACGTTCGCTACGACGCGATTCCTCATCTGCGTTTACGATCTCGTCAGGACCGGCGTTAGGACGTAACAATACGATATATTCGCTAATAATAATAAATGGTTCACTATGACCGAAATTCAATGAAACCCGTGGTTTACTATTTATGCATCTCACGTACAGTAGAAACCTAA
>JAVJAQ010001535.1:0-178294 GCA_032362365.1 Zygogramma bicolorata | reverse complement strand
AACTCAAATCATCAATCAGAATGAGGTCATCGGTTTTTTCAAACGGAATGTTTCGCAGCGCTTGCACTACTAGGTGAATGTCTAGACACTATGGTTTCATTTCGTGTTTCAATATGTTATCAAAATCACCGCTTAATGTGATGCGCACAAATTATAATAGTATATGCGAATACTACCAAATTCTATGTTCAGTAGAAAAATTTTGTGTGGTTTATTTTGAAGCCAACAACTGCTAGAGTCCTATTACCTACTGTCATTTCACTGTTGGGATTCATCACCAGCAATATTAAGATGAATTCCCTCCATGAGGATATTAGCAATCCTTAAAAACAATGAACTTTTCATTTTCTATATCGTTTTTTATATCGTAGCTCTTTCGAGGTATCGCAGTAGGCTTTCCGGGCTAGAGAGTTGGTTACGTTTTTTTCTCTTGAAGGTGCCTTTTCTCTGTTCCAGTTGAAAGTGAGTGATGCTCTAAAAAGTTTCATCCAGGTCATGATGGCATTTGATACATTTGATTTATGTAGTTTCTTCAGAGCTAGCAGTGCATGTCTGCCATCAAAATATTTTAATTTCCCAAAAATTAAAAGAGATCATAGCTTACTGTACCATCATTTTTATATGGCACTTGGTATTCGATTTTTCAGGATCTATCGTCATGAAAGTAGCCGCATGAGAATGTTTGTAATTTTTCACTTTAAAAGGAAAGAATCAATCATCCCTAGTATATAATCACTTGTATCACTCAAAATTTACTGCATAGTGCTATAAATTATTGTTTTCTATAGCAACATGGTGCATGGTCACCTGAACTCTTCGGATTGGGTTAATGGCTTGTATCTTATTAATGAGATACCTCATTTCAAAAGAGTAAGTGTCGTAGCAATTTTGAAGCGGACAAATAGAAATGGAAATGGAACGTAGTGATTTCCGAGCTGATATCCTATACACAAGCCTCGCAGTAGTAGTCAAAGTTTGAACTAGGAAAAATAATGTTTGCTTGAAAGTGGTCAACAATGTTCCTTGCTGAATGGTAATGGTTCGGACTTCCATTGTCTATATTTTTAACTCTATTGAAACCTGTTGCTAAGAACGGAAGGAGAAAATACAAATCAAGTGAGAAAATCAAATCGAAATTTCTGGTCAATAGTGAAATCAGGGGTTGATTGATCGAAGAAAAATACCGTTATTTCAAAAAATCGAGATATCGAATATGAAATACGAGTCAAAAAAATTTCAAATAACGGAATAAATGAAATAATATTGTGACAAGAAAATTGAGGTATCGAATGTGAGATACTAGTCAAAAAATGTGAATGAAGGAATTAAATGAAATATTATGAAAAAATATTGAAACCAAGTTTCAAGTTGAGTGTACTCACGACGTTTCCATTGATGGTATCCGCAATCGTCTTCGGGTGATGACTGACAATATACAGCGTCAGATTCTGTGGTCGATCAGGGAACAAAATACGCAGCCAGCTCACAACAAATCGACCAATGAATAAAAACAGCGACACCAACAACTGCGTTTACCGGATACCATGGGAGTGCGGCAAATCCTACATCGGAGAAACCCAAAAGACTCTTGGGAGTGATAATAGGCGAACACAAGAACACAACGAGGAGAAACAACTAAATCAGGAATAGCAGAAAATGTATGGACAAACCATCACAGCCTACATCCTCGACAACGACGTATTCAGTCATTCCAGAAAACATCCATTTCCCGCTGAAGGTCGATCAGAACACTTCCAGTAGTAGCACCCGCTCGCCTCCTTGTTACTACCACCTCTTCCCTCACCATGGAAATCGGAGCTTTATAACCGACCACACCTCGGAATATTGTCAGTCATCACCCGAAGACGATTGCGGATACCAGCAATCGAAACGTCAGGGGTTAGGTTAGGTCAGAAGTGAGTGGGTCTGTTCGGCCCTCCACTGCAACCCAGAACGGTTTATTGTGGCTCACACCTATTCAAACTCGACCAAATAAACCCAGCGTCTTAACGAAGCCGATTAGTTTGTATGGTGAGTGATCTTTCAGGTCAGATGATAAGAGTGAAGCCTTGCCAAACTCTGAAAACCTGATTCGGTCCGCAGCGGGGCAGGCACAAATTATGTGCTCTGCTGTTTCATCATTTTCCAGACAGAGACGACACAAGCTGTTTTCTGACAGTCCGATTCTCTGAATATGATGATTCAAATGACAATGACCTGTGAGAAGGCCGGTTAGACATCGTAGTTCGTCCCTACTGTAGTCCAACAACTGTTTGGTTTCCGACTTCGAAGGGTGAATAAACGCCTTGGAATGAGCCAATCCTGGAAGATTTTGCCAGAAGTCCATGAATCTTCTTACCATCCAGGTATTCAATGTTTGTTTGGCAAAGCCTAAAGCGATGCCAATGACAGGTTCTGGTCCGATGAAGCTGCTTGCAGCACCCTCCTTTGCAAGGGAGTCAGCAGCCTCATTGCCTTCCAGACCAGAGACAATTTGTTAAATCTTCCTATTGAGGAGTCGTTTTTGGCAATTTGTTACCAATTCAGACGTTAATCGGTAAGAGCCAATAGCTTTCAGCGCCGCTTGACTGTCCGAGAATATTTTTATTAAATCAGGGAAAGTCGTATTTCGTGTAAATAAATTTATTTAAATATCGCAGAGCGCTTTCGGCTATTAAGCCATCTTCAGTGCTATACCTGCAAGTAAGTAATAGTCAAAAATTGGAAAATTGGTTTGAAAATTGGCAGGTATAGCACTGAAGATGGCTTAATAGCCGATAGCGCTCTGCGATATTTAAATAAATTTATTTACACGAAATACGACTTTCCCTGATTTATCAGTCACGTGTATGCAGCACCAACAAATCTCACCAATATTTTTATTGACTTGTGTGTGAGGTTGGATTCTGCCAATCTCTCCGCACACAGTTCAATAGCATAAATTTCCGCTTGAAATACGGTCGCATAGATCCCTAGGCAGGTTGATATCTCTGTCCTGGGTTTGCGACTGGAAACACCTGCACAAGAACCAGAAGGTGTTTTTGATCCATCTGTGAACCAACAACTATCTGCTCTCAGTATTTCCTTCTCCCGGAGGATCCAGTCCTCTCTACTCGGGAAAAGTACTGTATAAGGCAGTTCATAGTTTACAGTTGGGGTCATAATGTCAGAGGTCATTCCCAGAAGGCTGTGACTTCTAGTGTCAGCCAGCAGTCTAGTATACTCTGCATTAGATTGTTTTGTGCGTACGTCAAGGGTACACTAATCTTTAAACTGGGTTTCAACATTTTGTTACTAGTATGTCACATTCGATACCTCAATTATCTTGTCACAATATTGTTTCATTTATTTCGTTATTAAAAATTTTTTTGACTCATATTTCACATTCAATATCTCGATTTTTTGTAACAACAATATTTTTCTTTGATCAATCAATCCCTAGTATCATTATTGACCAAAAATTTTATTTTGATTTTCTCACTTGATTTGTATTTCAATCCTTCCGTTCTTAGCAACAGGTTTCAATAGAGTTAATAATGTAGAAGTCCGAACCATAACCATTCAGGAAAAACAATGATACATATTCCAGGATGACAATACATTTTTCAACACATCTCGCAAATTCCATTCTATTGGATGTTTCCTCATCATCATCAAGTGTATGTGGAACATGATGCCGTTTTTCAACGTAAGGGAGAGAAACGAAGAACATAATAACTCGAAATTCATTGCGCTCCTCTGAAAACGAAACGTTATCTCGGGCATTTTCAGATAGATATAAATTGAGGAGTGATTTATTGAGATGATCTGTATTAGGAACAAAAACGGCGCGGAGCAATCGCGTACACGATAAGCGTGGATTATACACTTAGCATGAATTTATTCACGGTACATCTCGTTTGATATCTGGCCGCTAATGCATAAAAAGCTCTGCAGCCACGTCGAACTGAAAGAATGCTTTCTGGTCACGGAACCGTATCGTCCATCCTATATTTATTTATGTTTCGTTGAGAGGGTAAGACAATCAGAGATCAAATAGTGGAGTTGTTAATACAGGGTGGTCGTTCGTGAAGGCACGTCTCGATTCACCACACTGACGAAAATGAACACGAAAGATACTTATTCCAGTACCATCCCTGCTGGATGATAAGAATTTTGGGCTAATAGTCCTTGTAGGCTCGAGGAAAGTAGTAAACCTTAGTGAAAAAAATTATATGAATACCCTGGGTTCTCTGCAGGTGGAATAGCGATAGCGCCATTGTTACGATAATGTGTAAATCTAGATGATTGAATCATCTTCCCTCTTCAAGTTGCAGATATCACAGATTTTTTTAAATTGAAAATGAGCTTGTGAAATGTTTGTATTATTTCCTAGGAACACAATGACAGAATGGGCTGTCGAAGCTAGGCTATTAGCAAGAAGTAAATATTATGTGTATTTCAACATATTTTTGTTTTTGCAGAATTTCCAAAATATCTCATATTTCTCTTTAGAAATCTATATATCATCCCATTGCAAGAAGTTATATTTTTCGGAAGAAAATCAAGTTTGTACCACCATCTAGTAGCTTGCGGTGAGGGTAGTCAAAATTAGAATTTGAACCCTTATTTTTCAGTAGTGGACGTTATTCATGGTATTTTCATACCAAACGCCATTGACATCGATCGAGGTCCGTCAAGTATGATTTGCTTCTATGTCTTACGACACACCTCAAGAGCAACATATTTATTCGCCAATCCGTCATCTATGAAACGTGGCAGAGGCATTTTCCGATACGAAAGAGAAGAACTGTCAAGTGAGAAGTGTAGCCCGTGGGGGAATCGAACCCATGAGCCCTCGATCATGAGCTGGGTCCACAACCACTTGCGTTAAATCGCCCTCATCTTTCATATCCATTTCCTCTTAATATTTTTTTTTTATTCTATTTATAAGCATAATTTGCCCAACAGTAAATCCATTGATAGGACAAAAATGCATTGATGTCAAAATAAAAATAATAAAAATAAACATAAATAAATAAATTAAAATTGAAATAATGTATACCAAGGAACAATTGAAAAAGTGTTAGTAAAAATAACAAGAAATTTTAAGGAGAGGTTTAGAGGTAGTCGACCAACATTACTGTGATAAGTAATTAACTGATTGGTTGTAGGAACTTGATTTTGTGTTATGGGAGAAATCGTTACCTGTCATTGAATCTCAACAGCCTGGATTTCAAAAACAGATCATTCAAAAAAAACCTGGATTTCAAAAACAGGTCATTCAAAAAACGTATTCACAAAATTTTTGAGGGGAATGTCCTTCATTAATTTGGTACTCGTTTTTAAAAACACTCTGTGAATTAATATTATTCATGAATTTTTTTCACCGATGCCCCTCCTTCAGAAAATCATGGATCCGCCCTTGATACCTGTTGAAAACATTTTCAACAGAGGCGTTGATGAAATTCCTTGAATTCCATCTGCTAAATACAGGAAACTAGGCTGTCGAAAGTGGGACTTCAGACGAACTTTTCGTGTTTGGGCCTCTTTCCGAAGCTAATTTGTTTCCTAACGACGAAATATGGGTGATTAGGGAAGGGGTGTCTCACTTCGGAAATCTGATGTACAAAATATAAATCTTGCAAATCCATGTTGGCATCCAGAAATCTCACCCAAAATCCTTGATGAAATCCTGAGTGGAATTCCACATTTGAAAATTTGGTGTACAAATTTCACATGAGTGAAACACAACTCGTAATCAGGATCAGTTTAGCAGGTGAACCCAGTTAATGGTGATATGTATTTATTCATTCACACCAACAGTATTGTTTTCTATAGCACCAAGATCTGGTCGGTCCCTCTCAAAAGGCCGGACCCGGACAGAAATCCTCCCTTTTCCCTTTCTTGGCAGTTATGCTCGAAAATGGATGAAAAGTTTGGAGAGTAAAAGTATCGAATATATGAAAATTTTGTTGAAAGAAATTTCCGAATGAGCAGTCAAGCGCATCACTGTTGCAGATATAGGTTTGGTAGCATTTAATACAGTTTGAGCTCCAAATGTATTGGTGGAAATTTCACACCAACAGTTTTCGACCAATAAAATGTGCATTTTGTTTCGTGTTACTATGATAACCGAGGTATTTTATCAGAAATTTTCTCCCGCAGCGGTAACTACGGCGAATTATAGTGGAAATTTTTTTGACATAAGCAGAGAATGATATTTTGTTTAATGTCACTTACCCACTTTGAGCACACGTAAACAAAATGTAACGTTCAAATTCGGCACTAGAGCAGTTTAGCAGATTAATGAAGATACAATATTCAGCCACATCCTCAAATACGAGCCACTTGACACTTGACTATCTTTATTACTATGTTAAAAAAAATTATTTGTTGCTCCGAGCACGGATATTGGAGGCATTTGTCTTTTAGGGCGTTGATATATTACCGTGATACTTATTTTCCTCAATATTTACAGATTCGTTATTTTTCGAATCGGATCAACCTAAAATAAATAGAAATTTGTCATATTTACTGAAGGTGAAATCGGGATTACTAGAGTAATTATTTTGAGTGCTCATTTCTGAACTAAGAGACTTACCAGATGTCCAAGTCGTCATTGTAATAAAATTCATTGATTGATTTGTTTAGAGTGGTTCTCTTTCCGACGATAATGTTTATTGAAATGTTTGACAATTATAATCGGTGCCAGCTGCGGGCAGTAGCTTGCATTGTCACCAACGTACGTCGTACGTACCAACTTAAAACTGCGCTAGGTAGGGTTCAAGATGAATAAAAACCCTGGTGTGTTGACTAATACCTAATAGATTGTAAGCAAATTTTCTCGCTTTCTTTTTTCGCTTTCTTGATTCTGATCAATTTTAACTGAAGAGATGCCTTCGAGATTTTGCCAGCAGAGGCGCACCTTACGTGATTTTAATTTAATCTGTGATGCTATGATATCCGTCTGCTCGACGGCCATCCGATTATTTATAGATTTATAGTTTATGTTCATTTCATGGTCTCATGTTTTGCATGCAATTTCTTGCTTTCCCGCGAAATGCTAGAAATTATGTAGTCATCTCATTTTGACTGATTATTAGGTATTCCTTTTGCTTTCAATTTGATGAAAAATAAATCAAAAACTCAATTATTGTGATGTGATTTCAAATCTTCCGAAACAATAGTTGTGAGTGAAACTGGAAAGTATTGACATCTTATCTTTCTACTTTATGAGGAACCGAAGATAGGTAAGTACTTTTTTCTTCATAGTGTTAAAAAAATGCAATTTTAATGTGATTACATTTACGAGCCGATGATATGAAGGATAAGTAATACCTACACGTTACACGAGCGTTTTATTTTGAGCTTTGTAAATCGGTTCATAATAAATCTAACTATCACTATAAAATCAAACAAATACAAGAACAGCAACGATAAACACTTGAAAAGAATACAAACAAGAAAAACGTGAAAAGAAACAAGAAGTAGATACACCATTTTGAATATTAAAGGAACTTTCAAATACATTCAAATTCAAATCGAACTGTCAAACATTTCAAAAAAATTAATAGCTTTGAATTAGACGAACTTAAACTTACGCATTTTTTATACTGATAATTTTATTGGTATACGAAAGACCCCGCAAGAGTTTATCCAATGAGACCGCCGGTATCGAAAATCACGCGTAAGCTGCCGCCTCAATGAAAATGTAGCCTTAGAAAATCGCATTTTGTATCACCCTCAACACCACCTACCGTCAAAAAATGTAAGTTTACTCTTCGATTTCTCAGGTCGAGAGGAATTGGCTAAACAAAAGCATATCGGTCAACGCACCAGGGTTTTTATTCATCTTGGTAGGGTTTGAGATTTTTTATTCGAATTATCCTTTGAAATTTTTCCTTGCTCACGAATATTCCGAGAAAATATGATCTCGAAAAAATTTCCGGAAATAATTCAGGCACTAGTGGTATTTCAAGTTGAAATTTTCATCTGATAATACATACTAATACGTACGCAACAGTCATTCATCAACCACTCTCGAAATGAAGCATTTGAAGTTGGCAGACTTGCGAGCTCCACCCTGGGTGGTTTTCGAGAACCGGCTTACATTCATTTCTTCCACCTAACGCGTTATCGATGTGGGATTCTCGAAATTGATGAATTAAACATGAACTGTCCTCTCGACAACTCTGCCAATTCGATGGGCGCAATAAGAAACACTTTCTAGTGAGCTTTCGGACGAATTTGCATCGATCGCAGATCGTTAATATTTTTCCAAGTACACTATAGGTTTTGACTTGGGGGATTGTTTCTAACCACTTACCAGTTTAAACAAGGAGACAAATTTAAAGAAGATTGGGGGGGGGGGGGGGGGGTTTTCCAGAAGTTAAAAAACCAACGCTGCCCCTTCCAAAAAATGACGGGGTTTTGGATTTTTCCTACATACCAGATTAAAAAGTTATTAAAGGTGGATACTTTCATCTGAAAAGCACTGTATATCTTGTTCTTATTATTGTTACATTTACACTAAAATGAACTATGTATTCTGGCATTTTTCATTGAAACAAGGTATTGAATCTGTCTGATCACGCCACTAATAGCATATTTTTTGGTAAAATTCATTTACGTGTCTTTATAAAAACAGATTTTGAGTTTCACTTGAAAAGTGTGAGTTATTGAAATACTTAAACGTGAAGATGCCGTGAAGTGAATGAATTTGAAAATATTTATATTTCTCAAGTGAACTTCATTTTCAAATTCTTATTCTACAGAGACTTTTGTTTTCGTGGATGACCTTGAATTCCACAGTGAGATTCCGTAGTGACGACCTAAATAGTCAAATTCAATTCCTTGATTTTCGAGTTCAGTGAGGCAAGAAATCCCTTTTTTTAATTGAATTTCGACTTCTGGAAATACACAGACATTCAATTGACTTTCATATTTGTGGAAAACTTTGAGTTTTAGGAAAAAAAACTCTACTTACGTCGTGAAATGTCATTATTCGTGCGAATTCGGTAGACCGGGATATACTTTACGGAAATTAATGATTCTCTCTAGAAATATTTGAATTTGAAACGAAAATTCGCTGAATATGGTTTCTGGTAAACGGAATGTAGTCATGAGATCAAATTCATCAGGTCAAATGTTACATATTTCATCAATTTAAGAAATCAATTCCGGAAGCAGCCGCAATCAATTTAGACAACAGGTGTATTCTCAATGAGCCATTAAAAATAGACTAGAAAAAGTAAGTAGAACGACACCCAATTCTCACATAATACAACATTTAACACTTATGCGATGCCGAAATGAATATTCTATACTTCACTCAATAAATGAATGATATGTCTGGACCAAGATGAATAAAAACCCTGGTGCGTTGACCGATATGCTTTTGTTTAGCCAATTCCTCTCCACCTGAGAAATCGAAGAGTAAACTTACATTTTTTGACGGTAGGTGGTGTTGAGGTGGTGATACAAATGCGATTTTCTAAGGGTACATTTTCATTCAGGCAGCAGCTTACGAGAGATTTTCGATACCGACGGTCTCATTGGATAAACTATTGCGGGATCTTTCGTTCACCAATAAAATTATCAGTACACAAAATACGTGAGGTAAGTTCGTCCAATAAAAAGCTATTAATTTTTTTGAAATGTTTGACAGTTCGATTTGAATTTGAATGCATTTGAAAGTTCCTTCAATATTCGAAATGTTGTACCTAGTTCTTGTTTCTTTTCACGTTTTTCTCGTTTATATTCTTTTCAAGTGTTTATCGTTGCTGTTCTTGTATTTGTTTGATTTTGAAGTGATAGTTAGATTTATTATGAACCGATTTACAGAGCTCAAAATAAAATGCTCGTGTAACGCGTAGGTATTACTCATCTCTCATATCATCGGCTCGTAATCACATTAAAATTGCATTTCTTTTAACACTATGAAGAAAAAAGTACTTACCTATCTTCGATTCCTCAGAAAGTAGAAAGATATCAATACTTTCCAGTTTCACTCACAACTATTATTGTTTTGGAAGATTTAAAATCATATCACAATCACTGAGTTTTGATTTATTTTTCATCAAATTGAAAGCAAAAGGAATACCTAATAATCAGTCTAAATGTGATGACTACATAATTTCTAGAATTTCGCGGGAAAGCAAGAAATTGCATGCAAAACATGAAACCATGAAATAAACATAACCTATAAATCTATACCTAATCGAATGGCCGTCGAGCAGACGGATATCATGGCATCACAAATTAAATTAAAATTACGTAAGGTGCGTCTCTGCTGGCAAACTCTGGAAGGCATTTCTTCAGTTAAAAATTGATCAAAATCAAGAAAGCGAAAAGTCGAGAAAATTTGCTTACAATCTATTAGGTATTAGTCAACACACCAGGGTTTTTACTCATCTTGGTCTGGACGAAAGATTTTTGAGGGGAATATATATACAAAATAACCCAAAATATTGCAAACCTTAGCACACTTGTTTTCGATTATTGCACTCAACAAAGCTATTATACCTATATGATTAGGGGACACTGGTGTATGATATGCGCATCTGGGCCGTAAAAATATAAATCAGTTTGTTGTTGCGGTTTGGTATTGCGGTCGGACAAGAAATTCAGGGTCCATTTTTTCGATCACAGATGCCATGAGAGTTGAAGAAAGCAGGGTGCTTGAGCCAATGATCCATTAAATATCGGTTAACGCACTGCAGCGATTGCACTATAGTTCAAGAGATTATTAAAGACCCATAAATACAACTTGAATAGTCCCTTTGTTGATTGTTTCATAACAAAAAGTTTGTGCAATCGGCTGTAAAACTCCTTAATTCGAAAAATTTTACATAGTACTCATTACTCTCCTTATTTCATTAGTATTGGCGCTACTTAACGGTGTATAGCAAAGCACATGAACAATGAACAAACAAGATAAGTATTTCAATCAGTTGAAAATTATAGGGTGAAGGGTCAAGAAGCGAAAAATATCTCAGGCAATTAGTTAACGTATCCTCACCGTAGAAGAGCAGCCCATACTGAAAATGTATATTGAACTGAGTGTTGAGAGGTAACATCTCATTCGAAAAGGTTTTTCATTCTCCACTTCTTGAGGCGAAAAAACGTATAATGAAAGGAATGATACTAAGGCAAAACAGCCATAGGTCTTTCTCTAGTTATTATCACTCTCACCCCAGAAATATCTCAGAATTCTAGTACAACTGCAGGGATATCAGCATTAGTGTGTTGAAGATGTGAGAATTGATCTAACTCAGGACCGATGTCACGCAAGGCCCTGTTATATTTTCTGTCACTCTGAAATGAATATATCTCAAGAATGTTCCTATCATGATAATTCATCTGAAAAAAATCTTGTACAGTTAGATGGAGAGAGAATGAAAGTTATGAATCACACTGTACATATCATCAGTTGGCAACTGTCGAAGTCATTGTTCTGTAATTTTTCAACCGTTCAACATCTTTATCGACTCGAACTGCGATATGGGTTTCTCAATATTGTTGATAACCTCTACGATTATTTCTTTCCACATAAAATGATATCATCGTAGGCAAATCGTTTAGATAAAGCTTTATCTGGCACGTACATCTACAATGTGATTTTCTGTTCGTGCTTTCCAATGAAAAAATTTACAAATTTTCTAGATTCCCGATAGAAACTTTTTTCAATGATAGAATCAAATGGTCTCTTATCAAAACTTGCATGTTAACGAAAGTATGGAAAAAAATCTTGAAAACGCAAGTGTTTTCATAAGGCACTGGTTTGATATTCTTACGTAAGGCATATTACAACTGGAAATATCAAAATGAAATACCACTCATAGTAACTGGAGAAAAAAATTTCCGTAGATAATTTTCACTGGCCCATATACGGAGCAATGCAAACACTAGATAATACATATTTCCTGAGATAACCATTTCGGAAAAACACGGCTTCCCAAATCATTGTTATATCGAAAGGATTACTACAAGGATGATTTGAACAGTTAGTCCAAAAAAAAGGTTACCATAAATGTTTCCGAAACAAAATTATTTTGAAATATTCATGAGCTACCCCCCGCCAAGATTTTCCATATGGTTACATACTAAATATGTATTAACACATTATCTAACTTAACGGTCTTTCCCCCAGAATTGTAGACTGCTATAATAGCCTGAAATTATTTATCGTGAATAGAATAAATTGAAATGGAATATCAATGAATTCCAGAATGTTGAATTGAACTGGACGACTCTACTCTTGATGAAAATCGATATTCAACAAAAAATATCACAGTTTCCTGTACGTATCTCACTGACAATTTGTAGTTGTAAGTGAGAATCGATGGTATACCATTGCACCCGATTGCACCTGTAATTCCACGAAATTATTATCATTTTCATTCAAAATTCCTATTGAAAAGATTATTGCGATAAGAGCAGTTCATACTGAAATCCACTTGTTCCCTAAAAATAATGCTTTTTAACTATTACCCCTCGATTAACCGACAATTAACTTACAGACTATGCCCGGATATAACTACATCTCCAATTCTCTCACGAAATCAGTTTCTAAGTAGCATACAATGAACACTTTTTTCATCCCATAATGCCGCATATGCTGTGCGAGATTCTGATCAATATTTATATATTTATAATCGAATCTGGCTCGTTCCACTGATCACTGGTTAAGATATCCATGTGTCTACTTAACAGTATCTCGGTATTCATTTACTTAATAAGAGTGATTTTGAGGTGAATAATTTATGAGAAAAAACATAATTACATCCGATCTCACAGGCGATATTATTACAAGATTGCATGCAGAATACAGTGGAAAAGAGCGCATCAGTCTTCTTAGCCGACCTATTATTCACCACTGAGCGGCTGTTGGTTCAGTTAGCGGCCAAGAAATTAATTTCTTCGAGAATTCCTGTTTATACAATACTATTCGGAGAGGGTTTGGCACGATGTTATTGTTGTTAATTGAAAATGCACTCAAGTACATTGTACAATACGGTTTCATTCCAAATGTTTGGTTATTTTGGTTTATATGTGCAAACAACTTCCTCCTAAACTATACTGTTCATTCATAGGAAACATCATCCAGTATTTTTCAACGATTTCTCCATGAGTCATTGAGAAGAAGAGTTATTTTCTGCTTCATTGTTATACCAGTTCAACTCGATCGAAAATAGCAGAAGAGTTTTCTTCTCGTGAACACGCTTACCTTGTTAGCGAATCGCGCGTCAAGTGCAAATAATGTCAATTTGTTGTTAAGATAATTGATCTCTAAAAAAAGTTTCAACTCTTACACCAAATGTTTCAATCTTTCATTTCAACAAATATCGATATCTTCTGAATATTTTTCAAATAATTTGTGGAAACTATCCACCAATGGACAGTTTTTTATTCATCCTCAGGTACTCAGTATTATATACCATAAACAATCACAGTTTTTCTATGAAGTGATATCAGAATGATTTTTGCGTCAGTTTGAGCTGGGTATTTTTGTTGAGAAGTGGAGCCGAGTATAGAAAACTTGCCGAAGAAAAAAAGGCGATGTGCTGTCCCGAACACCAAAATTAGAGGTCATCACTGAGGGTAATTTCTTGGCAAGCATGAGTGATATACCATCGGAGTTCTCAGAAAGAAGACAAAGAAAAAATGTCTGATGGAGCTGTGTGGCGATGAAGTACCAAGTGGCTATGTTAGGGGTTATTGACCGGATGATTACGGAACTCACTAACAGGTTTAAGGCTTTGGTCGTCATAAATAGCAAGATTGGATTTTTTGATGGAGTCCAAATTGAGAAAGTTCAAACGATAGAAGTAAAAATGAAAGCAAAAGAATTGGCAAATATCCACTGCGCTGATATGAATGTGGAAAAACAGTAAATTTCGAGCACCACGCTTTATTAGTTGACAAAAATTCAAAGGTAGCCACATCGAGAAAAGTATTGAGTCTTATTTATGCGAATAAATCAGAGGAAGATCACCCCAACATCACCACCGCACTGAGAATATTTCTCACACTGCTAGTTACAGTGACATCTAAAGAACGAAGTTTTAGTAAGCTCAAAATCATCGAAAACTACATGAGAAGTGCAATGGACAGAGAGATCTAATTTAAGCATGATATCAATTGATCACCGACGAGCATCATCAGTAAATTTGCAGCTAAGAAGGCACGAAGAATGCGATTTTGAGGTACAATACTTAAATTGGGTTTATCAATTTGAGTGCCTCTCTTGAAATAGTCGGAACCTTTTTTTTAGTATCACCATATTCTTCAGCTTACCATCTAGTAATTTCGTTGTTAACTGAATTTCATGAACCTGCAACATCTATCACATCTACAAAATAGCTCACAGAAGTCTATAATGATCAGTGTAGGAAGAATCGGGGGCGGCAAATCGCCGGGTTAACCTTTTTTATTTTGGTATAAAACATGATCCAAAAGGGTTGTTCACAATAATTGGTTTGAAACCTTAGGGACTCCACGAATTTATGATGAATTAGAAATGATGATGACTTTTCAAGGGCTTCTATCAAGACGAATGAATTCGAAGCCGCAACATATTTATCAAAACGAATAGAGTTCGGATAAATACATTTTGACAGGATTCATATGAACAAAAGTGTTAACAATTCCTTCAGATGATGAAAATTAATGGGATCAATTTGTTTCCGATCATATGCAATCGAATGCCAAAACACGTTCCTTAAGAAAGCTTATATTCGTACAGATCTGCTAAACATGTGACCAGTCATTGCCACAGTGGTTTTGTAATTGTTTTTTGAATGTTACATCTCTGATTATCATGATTAAATTTTTTTTTTCTAGAATAGTAATCGTAACGAGTGTTTTGAAAACTGTTCAACGAATACCCCCGTATGTAACGACTCGTTTCGGAGTATTAATAAGACTACAATCAACCGTCGCATTCGAATAGTAAACCTTGGAAACCTCGACGGCGACACTTTGTATAGTCCTCACAGTATTGAGATGGTGTAGTAGGCCGTGTAAACAAGCATGTCTGGATACTTGCATCGTGTTGTTTGTCAGGACAACTTGTTTCCTGTCACACGAAACGACTGTCCCCATTCTCTTTCCTCAAGCTCTTCAATAACTTTTGTTTTGTCTCCGTTCTCATCAGCGAAGTCGAGGACTGAGGCCGTAAGAATATATGTATGATCCGGTTATTTGATAAAATAGTATTTCAGCTGCATACTAAATATTTCGGTTCGGGTAATTGATGGTCGAGCCGGCTATTAATTGGTGTGGTGCGACTGTGAGAAATGATACACCCGACGATATACCGGTTGACCCAGAAGTTATCAAGGGAGATAAAGATGTGATCATAGTTTCAAATAGGTCGTAGCTCGGGTCGTAGGCTTTACCTGTATAATTTTACGATATTTCCTTGGGTTCGTTTATTAAAACTCCAAATAACACTAAACTATTTGTTCCGTAGTTTTCTGGGTTTGCAACCCACCACAATCTGAAAAATAAAAATCAATATTGAAATCTATACAAATGTAGAAGGCCACATTTTCAATCTACCCCGAAAAGTTGCTGCGTCTAATGAAAAACAGTTGTTTTTGGATAGAACAAGTCCAATTAGTGAAATGCCTTTATGAAAGAACAAAAATTGTATGTAACTCACAAGAAAAAATCAATGATGAGATAAACTTCATAAAATCAGTTTTGAAAGAAAATGGATATCCAGAAACATTCATAGAAAAGACAAATTGTATTTATCAAATTCCTTATTCGTGCGGTCAAAAATATATCGGTGAAACGTCTCGACCATTGGAATTGCGAAAGAGTGAACATAAGATGTACATCAGGAACAGACAGATAGGTGGTTCTATTTCTGCCGATGGAGATCACACAGTGGAATGGAACGACACTAAAATTATGACCAAAGAGAGCAATGGCAGGAACCGAAACTTAATAGGAACTCTGAAAAACTTTCATCCGTCTCGATGAATTCGCTTCCGTATATATTGCGGATGCCTACAACTCTGGAAAAATAGGAGGATCTATATATATGAAAGATTTTATATATATATATATATATATATATATATATATATATATATATATGTGGAAGAGGGTAGTCGTTGCTGACTAGTTAGGGATTGAACTAGTGAATAGTGGGGAATGCAGCAGGGGATTCCGAAAGCTTGGATCAACTTAAAAGAGTCTTTCTTTTGTGACATTGCTGCATTCCCCACTATTCACTAGTTTAATATATATATATATATATATATATATATATATATATATATATATATATATATATATATATATATATATATATATATATCGCGTTTATATATATATATATATATATATATATATATATATATATATATAGGGGTATTATATATATTATGATATATATATAGGAGTAGTGGGTAGTCTTTGCTGACTAGTTAAGAACAAAACTAGGAAAATAGTTGGGTAAGCAGCATATATATATATATATATATATATATATATAATTCTGACACAAACTCAGCATTATTCCAACATCATTTAGAAACAGGCCACAAAATAGATTTCGCAAAAACACCAAAACCGTTTGCCACATGTTAAAACCCTCCAAACCAGAGTTACCCGTGAAGCCATTGAAATCGAGGAAAACGTCCCAACTGTCTCAATAAATACGCGACGATTCTCAAAGACTTCCCCAATACCCTGGAAACTCACTCTTGGTCTAGACATGAGACTTTTATTATACTACATTCCGACATGGGAAAGCTAATCGGCGTTCGAACTTCCCAGTCGACCGTCCAAGATCCCTGTAATCCTGCCATAATTACTAATGAACCCTTAAATCCCACCAACCTCGCAATCCTCGATCTCCAGTGATGATAGCCAGCTAGTAAGACAACTCAGACCTAGACGCAAGGTCACTCAGTCTTGAAAATGGCTCCGAAATGGGAGCCGAAACGTAGACAAGTAAATCATTCCAGACGCGGATCAACCGGAAGTTCCAGCCAGCACACACACACACACATATATATATATATATATATATAATTTCTTTTTTATTTATAGGCAAAATTTGAGTTATAACGAGAAGTTGCTGACTGATTGGACATGTTCTTTCCAAAGAGAACTGTTTTTCAATAGACGCAGCAACTTTTCGGGGTAGATTGAAAATCTGCCTTTCTACACTCGCACTAGTATAGATTTCAATATTAATTCTTATTTTTTCAGAGGTGCTGTGTGTGGTGTTAGCAAAGCCCCCCCAGAAAACTACGGAATAAATATTGATCCACCACAAAATAATGACGTTCAAACAACACTAAACTACTTTTATCACAACAAAATGAAATACAATCACTTGAATTGCTCAGCTAAACTATCTAACGCTCTGTACTAAAACACTGATAAACTCTCTACTTCTACTTCTGCACTTAGCAATACCAGAGCTTTCTCCACTAGAAACTCTGAAGCACTCTCTCCTACTAGAAACTCCGAAAAACTCTCCCGTCGCATACGCCACAATCTGTAATTAATCTATACAAATGCAAAAGGGCAGATTTTCAATCTACCCCGAGAAGTTGCTGCGATAAGTCCAAAAAAGTTCTTCCTGAATGAAACACGTTCAAATAGTCAGCAATTTTTCGTAAATCCTAAATTTGACTATCAAAAAAATACAAGAACTATTATTTATCAAAATACTAATCGTTGGAGGGGCTGAGACATTTCCATGAGAGTTACCAGATACTCACATTGTGCTTCGAAAATAATAAATGTTCGAATTCAAAAACGGTTTTTTGTAGGTTTCGAAGTTTTGTGTACTCCAATCAATTACCCATTCTGATAGGTGATAAATTATTACTTATTGTCAATATTGCTTTGCTCAATTGAAAAGTATGTTTGAAGTCGTTAGCGATTACCAAAAACCTATCGTAGGTTGATTCTACCATTGTTCACTTGAGCATTATTACTTATTGTTTCACCTAATGCTGAGATGTAGACCCAACCTCGAATAACGTGGGCGGACAGATAATCATTATAGTAATTATATTATTATTCTATTGAATATCAAACTCCTATCGGGTATATTACATTTGGTTCAATGAACTTGGTATCATGTATGTATAGATCACTGTCATCTCGTGTGATATGACTGATTATTAATACGATAATTATATTTTCTTGGCCTCGAAATGCCATCGCTGATACTAATAATATAAATATGATTGAAATCTTCCATCGATTTTTATATTTGTATAATTATAAGAAAGCTTATGCGGTTTAAGGTGTGCGTTCCGATAGATGAATTCATTGCAAATTTACGATCTCCTTTTGTCACATTATTCTCACCTCTGGATTAGGTGAAAGAATTGGAATTAGGTATACAAATAAATCAAATATTGAATCAATGTTCATGGCATTGGAACAACAAAGAACTTCAAAGCCCTGAGCCCTGAATTATATACGAATAACAATTTCGAATTTCGAAATATCAAATGGCATAAACAATTGAAATCAGAATGTACCTGAACAAAAAAATTACTATAAAGCGTTTTGTTTCATCTAGGAATATGACATAGCTGATGAGAGTTTTAGCACGTCCTGGGCCTTTTTTAGCTAATAGTTCAGCTACTAATTACTAGATGAATATTATACTATGCTTGAGTACTATAATGAATGAAATTCGATACAACACCAAACGATTGCAATCGCGAATTGGTGTGGTGAGACTAAAGTGAAAGAACTCTCTCAATTTCTTGTCATAGAAGAGAAACCAACGGACGACGGCTGTTTTTATCATGAAGTGTTGATGAGTTGTTCTGCTAAATTAACTCTCCGAACTAAAATGTTAATTCTATCATTTCGATTCCCAAAGACTTGTTCTGTAGTTGTAGTAGTTATTTGATACACACAATAACGATTCCATGTCATATTTCCAAAGCAAGTTCTGATAATTTGATTTGCCCCTTATAAAATATCTAAAAACCAATATTTTTAATCCTTTAGAAAATGCAACAAAAATTAAATTACAAATTATTGTCCAAATGTAGTGCGGAATTGTATTGCAATGATTTATCCTACATGAAAAACTTCTTTGCTTCTTCGAAAGTCATACATCTAATAAACAACATGGTTTCGCAAGAGAAAATCGGAAGAAACTAACTTGTCAAGTTGAGTATACTCACACGATCTGTGCCAAAACCTTTGACAAGTCCCACAGTAACATTTTATTGACTGGATTACCAACTTGCGGTTTCCGCAATCTATCACCTACTGAACTTTTTCATCAGCTATCTCCAGTATAAAGGTGAAGAATCTCACATGTTTTCAGCAGGTTCAAGCGGTTCCATCAGACTGCTCAATGTACGCTGATGATTTTGAAATATTCAGAATAACTGAGAACTCAAAAATTCATTCTGTACTACACAACGACCTAGTTTTGAAAACAACATTTCATTCAACTTCAACTTATAACTTCAAGTACATCATATAAAATACAGTTCTAGAAAGGATAGATGAAATATGTGATCTGAGCGTGACACCTGAAAGAAACCTCAAGTTCATATACAGACATTTTCGAGAAATGCTTCCAAATTGCTCCATGAATGAAATTGAATATTTCCATCGTATGTTAAAAATCCCATATGAAGCGGGACATTTTCGATCAATTACAGCGATAAATTCCCGGCGGAACATTTTCGGGCTGGTAAATACCCGGTAGGTATCGAAAAATACCCGCTCGGTCCGTGTATCTATAGTAACGATTGTTAAAATGTACATCTTTCGACAAAATATGAAAATAAACTCATGCAGTTTTCAGACAACATGCTTTCATGGAGAATTATAGATAATTTCGAAGCACTTGTGTAATTACTCCCGAATATGCATGCACCGTCTGTGATTCGGGGCTGTAAAGCCTGAAGCTTTTGAGACGAGACAAAATATAATCTTAAAAATTGTATATTACAAAAAACATGCTACTCGTCTTCGTTTTGTGTCCTTTGATACCCATCATACAAGGATTCGACCTAAACTTGAACCGAGACATGAACATGAAGAATTCAATTCGGCCAAGAATTTGTAGCAAATATATCAGTTACAGTCGAACTCCACTTTGAAATTCAGAACCACTCTGAAAGTTATAATATACTGAAAGCAGTTCCCGGCCCTTTTGCTTTGTTTTTGCCATTGTTTTTTTCTCTCTTACACCCTGTTTCGACGAGGCAACTTGTCGCTGCGAGAAAGTCATCTATCTGTCAGTTTGCATTGCCAATACTGAGAAATATCATTGAATGTTACCAAGGTAAATGCCTTCATTATTACTACTGATAAATGATTTCATTCCTTTCTAATAATTGTAAGTTGTGATAAATTCACCTTATTACTTTTCTTGAATTCTTCAATGTCGAAAAATAATTAAAAAAATCAAAAAAACATCCATCACAATGGCGCCACAACATATTCGTAGTTTGCGGCAACAAATTCACCACAGAGATCACTAAGTCTCTACAACTTATCGCACCAATAAAGATTCATGCAACTCGAAAAGTTGCAGCGACAAATTGCATCGTGGAAACAAGGTGTTAGACTCGGTGTTAGAAATACCAAGAAACAGATCATAAGGTTGATGAATACACATATTTCATCTTACTTGTTTCAACTAGAAGTATTTTACATACTGTTACGATAATTCCTTGTGTCCTTTGATTAAAACTCCAAACACTAAACTCCTTTTATTACAACTCTTTATCACAACACAATACAATTACTTAAATTGCTCCGCTAACTTTCCAACGATCTTTACTGAACATTCTGATAAACTCTCTTCAATAGAAATTATTTACTTCGACTTCTGCACTCAGCAATACCAAAGCTCTCCACTGAGCTCCAAATATTTATCTGATCAACTCCACTCAGCTCTGAATAACTCTCGCCACTTAGCTCTGAATAACTCTGCTCAACTCTCTCTGCGAATAAACTCTCTCTCCGAATAACTATGCTTTGCAAATAAAACTGTCGCTCCGCGATGAAATGTCTCCTTATATACCTGCGTACGCCTATGGAGAATCTTCGATAGAGGCCTCGATGATGTGTATCAAATTCTCCACGCGAATCAACAGTTCCTGGAAAAATGACGTTCGCTCTTCGACCCCTCACACTACTCCGCGTTCACGATCATCAGGGCCGGCGCCAGGAGATTCGTAACAATACGCATGGAATGAAACGTTGCAAGGCTATAATGAAGTCTCACAAACAAGGTATCAGCAATTGTTAAGAATCTGTTAATGAAGATTTCGAATGTCTCGTACCTACCAGCTGAAGACGGTATCAATTTTTCTTCAAATAGGAGACTTGTGAATCAGACTAGCCATTCTCTCTTCGTGAGGAATTGGCAGTTCCATTATGTGTTTGAGACTCTTTAATTAGACAAAGAATTGCAATAAATAGACTCCAACTGACTTCAATAGACAAGTTGCTCAGAAACACAGGGTATGTTTTGTAGTGTGATTTTCAGAAGTCCTCAATAATTAACATTTGAACGAGGCAGGATACCATGACCGGGAAAGTACAGTACGATCGCGCAGGTATAGACTCTCCCAACAAAATTACTATTGGATTACGATAAACCCCTTGCCGGCTAGTGTCGTACCTATAATTAGTTTTGATAATGGTTGCAAATGTAACATGACAGACAATGCAAAACGCCAACAGAATCGGAGGACAAGTAATGATACGCCTCTGGCCACTATACAAAGCATTTGTATTTATTGCAAGAGCTGTAGTGGGGGTTACATTGAAAATGAGTTTGTGCGCATGGGGGCGGACTCGCCCTCAAGTTTGGCGCTTGCTTGTTAAAAATTGTAATTTTTGGCACTTTTCGATAGCAAGAATCTCGGGAAAAATATGTGTAACCTCGTGTGTAACCAATCACTCAGAGAGGGCCTTTTACTGGTATTTATTTCGGGAATCGTACTAACAGTTTTACTTTGTGTTTGAGAATATTCATAATATCAATAGAAATTTTATTCAGAACTCACTCCGATTCATTTCAATCAATTTAAAAGAAATACTAATATCTACACATTCGTCTGAGAAGAAAGTTTTGAAAAGGCATAAAAAACGAGTATTTTACAATAAATTGAATTGACTTTTGAATGAAATCCTACTGAGGTAATGATAATTATAATTAGTTGATTCATTTGGAAAAATGGTTCAGAATTTTATATTCCTTATGTTTACCAAAAGACAAAAAACTCACATGAGATTTCATACTTCTCAGAGTACACAGTATTTAGATATATCAATTCCTAATAATTATAAACCTATTGAAAGGACAAACTCTAGAAGTTCCCTGGGCTGATCCGACGGCTGATCCTAGATGAAGAACTCAACTGGAGAAACCATTATTCTTCTCTGAGTAGTAAGACGAGGAAAAATGCTGACTGGTATCAGTTATAATTATCACTTGGAACTATCAAAAAGATGACAATCACACAAAACCAGACTGAACAAGTTATCAATTATTAAAATAAAATCAATCGGCTAAAAATAATTGACGCTTGAACGTTAGCTTTCCGGCCTGTGAATTAGAAATATGTTGTTTACGCCTGAGTTGCAGCAAAGTCATCTGGAAAAGTTTCACATGTTCCCCAGGACTTTATTTAAAGTGTATATGTGTATGGATTATCTTCAACTCGCCGATGTAAATTTAATCAGGTTGTTATCAACAAGTCAAAAGCACTATAAATACAGTAGAACAGAAATAAATAATATAAATGATATCGCTCTTATTTACTGATTAACTGAATGATTAACATAAAAATATAACCCTATCTTATCGGCTGAAGATAACGAATTCTCTCTGATAACATTTCATGTTTGTATTATTATGAACCATTATTCGGAGTTAAAAATCGGGTGAATATGTATAGAAGCATGTGCGTTCTTCAGTTTTGTCGAAAGTTTTATTCCCTACGAGGTTTCCCACTGATCCAGGTTTATCCTAAATGTAAATTTTATCGCCAAGGCCAACAGATTTTTGATCACAAAAAATCACAGAGTGAAGTTTGTGAGTCCCAGTTGTACAATCATATCCCAACATAATTCAAGATTGAGCCAGGTTCGAATCAGGATTGTAACTTGTACAGAGCAAGCACGACACTGAAGCTTAACATTTGAGAAGAGTTGATAAGGATACTGCTTGTTGAATAGATAATAAAGCAACTAAGGCTATTGCAAAACTGTACAGCCCTCGGTACAGCCAGTACCTACTTATATAAGTATAGCATCGAGAGAATAAATGAACTACATAGAATTTTAGGTATAAAACACGAATTAGGAATCCATATCAAAATAGTGTCAGCAAGAGAAAAAAATATGACAATATGTTGTCTGTAGGTGGAACTACGCACGGCATATATTTTCGAATACATTCAGGATTTGATAGGTGTGAATTCGAAGATATTGGAGATAGTGGTTACCCTACAGAAAGAAGCCTTTGGAATGAATCAACAAAATCATTTGAATCATCAACCAATTCACAATAACAATCTTCACACCATAGCGTATACAGACGACCTTGTTTTACAGCTCACAGGCGAGTTCGCTGCTCTCAATATCATAGGATGATGGTGCAAATAACAGTCACTCAATCCAAGAAACACAGAGGTGGTTGAAACATCAAATCAGGGAGATGCCATTTATTATTTAAACAAAAATAAAATGGATCATTTGCCTCCACAAGTAATTAGGGAATAATCAAAGGAATCTCAATAATAAAAAGTTGTATAGCCAGCGAGACGCCCCGGTTTTTTAAACAAAAATTATTTCTCTCCGCTACTAATTAGAGGAGTCTTATAATGGTTTACCCAAATTTTAGAAAAACTTGATGATAAAAAACGAAAAGTACAAAAACGAAAATTGAAAAAAATGGATTTGCGAATAGGTTTTGATGACGGAAGCTAATTTAGTTTCCGAAACGTTAACTTTTTTTATATATCTGTTATATTATATTTCGAATAATGATTTGTCGAACGTTTTCAAACTATGTATTTTCGACATTGACATTCGTGACGACTTGTATGTACCGAGTCTTGTTAAACAATAATATAAAATAATATATAACAAGGTCTGAAGTATTTTTTATAGATAATTTATTTGAGTTATACGAAGAGTTACTGTCTGTGAATTGGACGTGTTCTACCCAAAAGGAAAGGTTTTTTGATCATTATAACTTCTTTTCGGGATAGAAAGAAGTCTACCCTTCTATTGTGGTTGGTTGAGAATCCAAAAACTATGAAGAAAACCTCACAGAAAATAGAACCTGAAATTAGATAAATTAATTACAATGATTCGATACTAAAGCGCACATTTGGACAAGCCACATCCTGTTGCAAAAATCATCAATAACAATGAACATAAACTCTTTGCTTTGTTCGTCGGCCTGTCAAATTTAGCAGAAGTTATTTGCGCTTCTCATGGCGGAAACAATTACTGACATACCAGTCGCACTATTGCTGGAGTTGTCAATAGGCATTTTATTTGTGACATAAATTATACCCTATATTATCGGTAGTATAGGCAAGCCTCGAGGCAAGCTAACAAATAATGAATCCCTATCACCACATTTTGCATGCTCTTAGTCTTAGGATAATCAAACCGAGAAGCCGTTCATTTGGAAATTTGCCACTTCCGAAATCTGGAAAATTAATGTTTCCGTAATTTGGTAATGAGTATTCTGTTGGTAATTATTCGCAGGAGAAAATATTTATGCCTCTTTTAAAAAAATACATGATGACTAACTATATTGACTGCAAGTTAGCAATAAAACTTTATGATGAGGTTTACTTATATGAAATTTGCCTGCAATAAAGTACCCATTCGCTAATTAGTTGCAAAAAATTGGTTTATTTGGAAAAAGATATTTTGTAACGCTAACTCCATGTCAACTTAGCCAGGTATATAACTTCCCAACTAAGATTCGCCAAAGAATTCAAAAAAAAATTTGCTTCCTGTTTAACAGGTAGTTCCTTTACTCTAGTCTCATCATGGAAACTTATAACTGATTAATGTGTCTAGAAATTTGTATCAAATTCCATTCATCTTCCCAAACATAATAAAATATCGGGTCCATGTTGAAATGGAAAAATACCACATGAAATCAACTGAATTCCCGGATCAAATCTCTCATTCGAAAATTTGGTGTACTTACTTTTTTAAACTTTCATAAACTAAAACAGCTAAATATGGCCAGGATGTGCTAAATTGTTATTGAAAATTGGTGAAATCCTTGTTGAATTTTCTTCATTTCTTTTATTCGTGATAGAATAAAAGTAAATCATATTAAATAAAATAAACTTCAAAATATATGACATTGAACCAGACAATCATTCAACTGGATTTAAAAAAAAAATCTGCTACCGGACTGAGCGCATTGCCACCAGAGTGCCAATAAAATGTACATCAGACTTGCCAGTGATTTACCCTCGGATTTACCCCTCGCCTTAGGTCAAGTCTCGGGTCGAGTATTCTTATGGGTTAAATCCTCAGTTCCTCTATATATGTTCCACCAGAAATGGCGATTTGTCATTCTTGTTGGAAATATTTGAGCCAAGCCATGGTCTTATGCTGCATACGTTTCCATGTATCAGTTGTATAATTATCAGCTAAGGTCGATGAAAATGTTTGGCCGGTAAAGATCAGCAATGTTCATCATATTCCAGATCTGAGAGTGAATTTATTATCTGTCAGTCAGATTTTCAAAAATGGAAACTCTGTCGTTTTTGATTCATAAGGTGCACAAATTTTCGATTCAAAAGGTGAAGTTCTAGCGTCTGCAACTTTGAAAAATAATCCGTTCAGTTTGGATTTGGATGTACCCACAACAAGCATTCTTAACGTCTATGGATTCAGGAATTTTATGGCACAGTCGTATGGCTCACCTCAGTTATTCGAGTTTAGGCAAGTTGAAGTCTTTAGTTCATGGTATAGACTCACAATTGGAAGTGCCTAATAACTACGTATGTGAACCGTGTGCTCTTGGCAAAAGCCACCGTATACCTTTTCCAGAAAGTACTTACAAATCTACCAGAATTTTGGAACTGGTGCACTCCGATATTGCTGAATCAGATGCTCGATCACTCTCAGGGTCCAAGTATATGTTGACGTTCCTGGATGATTTCAGTCACAAGATTTTTGTATATTTCCAAAGAAGAAGCTTTTACTTGTTTCGTAGATTTCAAGACTTTTGTTGAAATCCAGACAAGTCAAAAACTCCGAATCCTTCGAACCGACAATGATGGTGAATTCTGTAGCAAAAAAATGCAAAAGTTTCTATCTTCAGCAGGTATTGAGCATCAGACCACCGTCCCGCATACTCCGCAGCAAGATGGGAAAGCGGAAAGGCTCAATCGTACTATTATAGAACGTGTCAGGTGTCTTCTCGAAGAATCAGGTCTACCAAAAACTTTCTGGGCCGAGGCAGCGAATACTACCGTCTACCTGCTCAATCGCTCTCCGACCAAGTTCGTTAATAAAACTCCAGAAGAAATTTGTACCGGAATAAAGCCTACTGTTAAATATGTGCGAGTATTTGGTTGCAAAGCTTACGCTCATCTGACAGCTGTTTCCCGAAAAAAAATGGTCAGCAAGTCCAAACCATGTATTTTTGTCGGATATAGTTCGACTAATAAAGCATACCGATTTTTTTATGTTGAAAAAGGAAAAATTTTCGCAGCAAGAGATATCATATTTTCTGAAAACGAGAAAGGTTCCACACTTCTCAAGAAAACTGATGATATTTCGACCAACTTCTTTTTTCCGAACTCGCTACAATATAATGTCGAATCAGAAGATGACTCGAGGAGAATTCCTGAAACTACGACTTCGATTCCTTTGTCAACCTTAGAGAGTGAAAGCCCTGCAGTTTTTTCTGATTCTCCCAGTCATTCCTCAGTTGATGTCAACACTGATGCCATTTCCTCGAACTCTGATTCCGATCCACTTCAACCAGTCGTTGTTGAGGAAGGCACAAGACGAAGATCACGTCAGAGAAGAATGCCACTCCACCTACAAGAATTTGAAATGAATTTTGCTTCCAATATGAAGATGGAAGATCCACTCATCGTTGAAGAAGCTGTTTCTCGTCCAGATAAAGATAAATGGCTTGAAGCCATGGATCATGAATATCAAGCTCAAATTGAAAATAGAACTTGGGACCTGGTTGATTTACCACCAGAAAGGAAACCCTTGAAATGCAAGTGGGTGTTCAAAACCGAAGTGGATTCTGCACATAAGGAAACCCACAAAGCCCGACTTGTTGTTAAGGGTTGTTCCCATATGAAGGGTATTGATTATGATGAAACTTACTCACCAGTAATCCGCTATAGTTCCATCAGATTTCTCTTGACGCTTGCAGCAGAGTATAATCTGGAAATCGATCAAATGGATGCCGTTTCAGCATTTCTACAAGGTGATCTGAACGAAGAAATTTATATGTTTCCTCCAGAAATGTACGATAAAACCAATAAAGTTTGTCGTCTGAAGAAAAGCATTTATGGCCTGAAGCAGGCTAGCAGGGTCTGGAACATGAAACTAGACGAGTGTTTGAAGGATGCACACCTCAAACAGTCTCAATTCGACACCTGCATTTATTTCCGTATTGAGCAGAAGAGTATCCTCATTGTTGCGGTTTACGTCGACGATCTGCTTATTTTTTCCAACAATAAACAGATGAAAGATGATCTGAAATCTACATTGACTTCTAACTTCAAAATGTTGGATATGGGGGAAGCCAAACACATTTTGGGCTTTCAGATCGAACGAGATCGTACTAAAAAGAAAATTTGGATTGATCAATCTCGTTATATAACTCAGATGTTAAAGAGGTATAGAATGCAAGAATACACCAATGATTTCTGGATTGCAATTATCCAAAAATCAGAGTCCCAAAACTCCTGAAGAGAAAGAGGAAATGAAGAATATTCCATACCAAGATGCAGTTGGAAGCCTCCTTTTTGCATCTCAGGTAACACGACCTGATATCAACTTCGCTGTAAGCTACGTGAGTCGATTCGATGCGAACCCTGGAAAACTCCATTGGTCTGCAGTGAAGAGAATCTTCAGATACCTGAAGGGAACTGTTGATTATCGACTTGAATTGTCAGGTAACAAGGAGAAGCTCACCGACATAATCGGATACTGTGACTCAGACTGGGCCAGTGATGTCGATGAACGACGTTCAGTTACAGGATACATTTTCACGAAAAATGGGTCAGCTTTATCCTGGTCGACTAAGAAGCAGCCTACTATCGCTCTGAGTTCTACGGAGGCTGAATATAAGGCTATGTCCAGTGCCACACAAGAAGCCCTTTGGCCGAGAGGTTTATTTTCCGAACTAATGCCAGCTACAGCCAATGAACCTACAATTTTACGAGTCGACAATCAGGGAGCGAAGAACCTTGCTCTAAATGGTGCGTATCAGGCTCGAACCAAGCACATAGATGTGCGGCACCTTTTCCTGCGAGAACGAATCCGTACTGGAGAAATCAAACTGAACCACTCAACAAATGAAATGCCTGTTGATTCCCTCACAAAACCACTTTGCAGAGAGAAGCTCCAGCGGTGTATATCCAGACAAGGACTTGTCTCGAATAGGGAGCGTGTTGGAAATATTTGAGCCAAGCCATGGTCTCATGCTGTATACGTTTCCATGTATCAGTTGTTTGTATTGTGTAATATTATTGATATTGTTTTTATGAGATTGTCTGTCAATATAACGTTAATTCATTATACTTGTTCAAGTACCGTTTTTCTTCTCTTCGTCTTCACCCCATATTCCCAATAATTCTACCATTGAATCTGTTGGTTCGGTTAGTAATTCAAGGGGTGATGTGAATAAAAGTGAGCATGAGTTTAAGCTATAGCTAACTTTATTCACTCTATCCAAGGAATCTGGAAGTTTAACGATGTAACAATAAGAGCCACTGAGCGCGTTCACTAACAATAATTAAAATCGGCTGAATATATGTGGGTGTTTACCGGTGTTTACCTTTTTTTATCAGTCACTATATTATCAAAGAATCAAGTACACACTCAAGTCCTCACTCCAACGAAATCTCAAGAACTTTTACTTTTACCAAATAACCTTGAAGCACTCGAGGGATAAGTAAGTATTCCTTGAAGAATGTAAAAAAGTGCTCAAACCTAAACACAAGAACATAACTATTCACGGTGCCTCGCACGGTGCATTGTCCAACCCGTACGGTAGGTATACTTTTGTATAGCTTATCCAATATATCTTGGAAATAATGACCGAGATAATGACTCAGTTTGTACACTGAACATATATGGGAGTTTACTGGTGTTTACCTTTTTTTATCGGTCACTATATCATCAAAGTTCGAGTACACACACAAGTCCTCACTCCAGCAAAATCTCAAAAACTTTGGGTGTGCTCTTCGGTAGCACACTTTTACCAAATAATCTTGAAGCATTCGAGGGATAAGTATCCCTTGAAGAATGTATCAATGGAAGTTGAATGAGAAAAACGGATTCTTTCAAAGATGCCCCAGTGTGTCATGACGATTTGTGAAGTATAGGTAACCTATGCAATGGACGTGACAATGAGGAACCGGAATTAAAAAAATGTTCCCTTTTTTTTTATTTCATCTGATAGAGCATGAAAATCTGTTCACAAAAATACCCTTCTGACCTCGATCCTTCCACTATTTTTTTTAAAAACCTCTACTATGTAACGAAAAATATCAAATGATGACGTCAGCATTTACTCATTCATAAATGCTCTCCATCTCCTTCTAGTTACGATAAAATACTACGAAATACTATAAAATATTTAGATTTACTACAGTGAGTTGGCAATACGAGATTAATTTGACAGCAGCTAAATTCACATCATTCAAAGTTACAATGGCGTCTGAGCAGTTTTGCTGTTGACAAAGGCACTCTTTTGGGCCAGTTACATGGTTAAACGTTGCTGTGCCCGCGATTTAGTGATTTGCATTAGCTAAGTTCGTTAATTCATGGATCGAGTAGAGAGACTGAGCCAGATCAGCTGATCACTGAGCGCATGGAGACGTGCCTAGGAGGGCACATTCCTTATTCCTTCCTGTGATAGCAAGAAATCAACTTGTTGCTGGGTATATGTCCACGGACGATCCCCACAAATGCAGTAACCAACCATAACCTCATAATAGCAATTTGTGCTTGAACGTTCACGAATTTTCCTTTGATTATCCAAATTCGCCATGCAGATTGTTCATATGAAGATCATGTTGAATGAGTACGTAGGTAGGTAGGTAGGTTGAATTTTTATGTTTTCTTCACAATGATGTGTTTATAGGTATAAGATGAAGTTAATTCAAGATACTTATGGCCTGGCATTCTATTCTCCAATGATGAGCATATCAACATTGATACGCTGCATTGTTGCTAGTCCGTTGTACCTACTTGGGCAGATGCTAGAAAAATTGGAATACTTGCTATTCATGTTATAACCAGTTAGGAAAAATTTAATTTTATATAATGAACATGATTCCAGCGGTATGAGAAGAAAAACTATGGAAGTGTTTGAAAGGAGTCCAAGTTTCCCAATGCTACACAGAAAAGATTGAACACGCTCTACATTATATCCTTGGAGTATTCAAAAATGTATTATGAATGCCTGTGGATAAGGTAATACAAGATAATGAGATATGTTGTTTTAATAAGGGATAAAGAACTGAAAATTGTCAACACTAATGTATCACCATTTTAGTGTTTAGAATGGACAGGGATTGCACATATCCTTACTTTAGAACAAGTTTTAAAGGATCTGAAGGCGTTTCGAATGATAAGCAAGTGAGTTTTTTTTAAACGTTATCAGGATGCAATGGTTGCTAGAGTGTAACAGCTTGTAAAACGGCAGAAAGAAATCTTCACATCAAGATATTATGGACAGAAGATAATAAATTTGCTGAATACTAAATGGAGATGACAATGTGTGTATTCATAACGTGAGGAATAAAGCATATTCAGTTGTAATGGAGTTCAATGAAGAAGAGAACGAGATTAACTTTGTCAAATGTGAAGACTGTGCTGCCCATTCAGGTAAGTTGAAGATAAACTGTGGTATGCAGTATACTTTGGGCTAGAAATAGAACTTGTATTTTTGATCTGTGTGTGATCAGTTGATGGTGGCACCTGATCTCGTATTAAACACCCTCAGTACTATGTCTTTTCAAAGAATCTGCCTTCGGGAAATTCTTATCAGTTTGAGTTATCTGCTTTTCAGCTACATGTTCTGTTGGTCATTTTTGTTGATGAACTGTGAATAAGGTAATATTTCGAAATACTATAGTGAATGAATATTCTCTTAACTGGATTTGTTCCAGTCATTTATAATTTATATGGATCAAATACATATCAGAGAAGTAAACAATACTTCTCAATAGGTTTTATATTAATAAAGATAAGTGAGATCTTTCACTCTTATTCGAACCACCAACAGAATAAAACGGTTCAAAGAATGTGAGAGCAAAAACATTTGTTCCTGTATTAATAATATTACTATTAATTCAAATTGGCCAGTGTGTTAGTAAGGAAATATTAATTTTCGAAAACAAAACTAAAAAAATAGTTTCGTTTTCATACGGTCAATAACTATTTCAAAACAATATTGAAATTGTTAGTTTTTCATCACTATACAGTTCAAAAATAAAAAGTGAGATCCTGGGCTAAACAAAATCAACTATAGCTTATCCAATCCATCTTGGCACAAACTCGGTTACTTTTCCAGTTGCACACTGGTAGTTTAGACTGTGACGAAAGAAAAGACACCGTATAGGAATAAATTTCAACACAGTGAAAACATATAATAGGTGTTTTTTTTCCCTAGTATATTTCACAGAGAATACTGGGCATATACTTTATCAGTTCTGTGCCAAGATTGATTGGATAAGCTGTAAATATTTATGTATTAGATGTGGAATCTGGAATAACCATATCTCTTTTTATTGTATTTATTTTCAATATGAGACATTTCACCTACAAACACATCTGTTTTAATATCATCAGAGCTTTCCCAGTATGAAACCAAAAGTAGTTGGGAGGGTTAAACCAATCCTTCCCATTATTTGACATGCATGTTTTGGTTACATTTTACTGACAGCCAGTGGGATTCACAGGTGGCTGTTGTGTGAGAATAACATTCCTCATAATAATTTGTTTATACAACACATAATCCACTTTGACTATTTTTCAGGGGGATGCAAACATGCTATTGCATTCTTAACTGGGATTCATCGACATAGTGAAGAACCTTCTCCTACTGCAGTCACTTGCTACTGGAAGAAGTCTGAGTTGGCGTCAATAGCTTCGTCAAAGAAATTCATTCTTGCCAAAGAAATAGGAACTTTAGATTTGGAGCCTATGGTAGCTGGAGACAGAACTTTCTCGAAAAATGTTGTTGACAATAGTATATCTAGTGAAAGAATGAATACCCAACTCACTAAATACTATAGGGAATTTGATGATACTAAGCACCTCTCTTTCCACTATCTACTTAGTGCATACTTTGATGAAGTTATAATGATCATTGAAATGTTTATGCAATTTGTGAATAATTTTTTCTCCTACTCTGATTTTTTAGTTCAACCAGTCCATATCATTTCTGAATTGATTTTTTGTGATATAAAGCATAATACTGAATGTTTTTTTTGATACTTTCCAAAAAGTATACTGAATGAAAAAAAAACTGTTTTGGATTTCATAATTTATTGAAATAATAATGAAAATTAATTTTGTACCAAAAATTATCAGTGGGAAAATAAGAGGTGATGCATTTGCTGTATTTTGAGAAGTTGAAAATTTGCCTACATTTGAAGCAAAACAATTATTTCTAGGAAAGACATCAAAGTGAATGCTTTTAATTTCTCAAAATACCACCATGAGAAAAACCCACCAAAAACTCATGATATCACCTACAAAGCAATAATTACAATTTTGTCCTATATGCATAATCTAAAAACACATTCTTTTGTTTTACTGGGTTCGTTAACCGTGGCCTGCAACTTTTAGTGCATTTGAGGGTGATAAGGTGAAGGACGCAGTACCAACTTGTCAAGCGCTATAACAGTAATCAGATCACTACGTCATTACCTTACCTCCTTTGAAGGTGTTCAAGGCAGTTGTAGATGAAACGTCAATTATTCTAACTTGAAGGCCACGGCCAACAAACCATTATGGCTTTATATTTTTATTCAAGTTTATGAATTGATATCACTTAGGAGGTAAATTTTCAAACATTCACTTAAAAAATATGTTAGTGATGAGATCGAGGATTTTACTGAAAATTCAAAAAATCATTTTGTCATACATAAAAATCTGAAAGAAATTGTGACGTTCTAGCTAAAAGTAAACTTTAATCTTGAAAAAACAAAATGTTCAGGTGGTGACGTGAGACACTAATGATAAATAGGATTCCTTCAGAAACAAAGGACCAAGTAATAAAATAATAACTTTTCAGGATTCAATGGCAAGATTTAGGAATAAGAATCTAGAATTGTAGTTATTTTATTATATGTTTGTATTCGTGAAATGTTTTACTGTCTCATTCAATTTACATTGTGAACAGAATACAAAAAACAAAGAGATTATTTGATACTCGATTCAAAGTCCAAATTTTGAAAAAAAACTTTTGAGCAGAAATTCAACATTTTGATTTTTCAACACTTCATACTGGAAATCAATCTTCATAGAGTAAGTAAGTGAACATTTCACTCAATAATCCTAAACAATTCCAAAAATGTATACAACATATTTTAGTGATGTGTCCATGAATATTTGAGAGGCTGATTTTCATTTCATATAATGATTTATACTTTTATTACATTTCGAGAAAAGGAAAAGATGTGTGATGCATTTTTCAGTGAAATCAATTTGCCAAAAATTCTGTTTGGAATAATTCTATTATATTTTTGATTTCAGTTAAGGGTATAAATCAGTCATTAAAACTAAGTACATTACCAGTAAAAGCCTATCTCCTATTTTAATACAAGATTGATAATTTCAGAAAAGTATACACACCACAGTGAGCAGCAAAATTCAACGAATTATATATATACATATAAAATTTTGGTATTCTTGAATCATGGATGTTTTTTTCATTGTGGGTTCTTGGATTTCGGATTTTATTGAGAAAACGACTTCATCTCTTGCCATGAACACCATCAGTTTATTGTTGAAGTATCATTCTATGATGTCATGAAGTTATTGTTACTTGAATCGCGTTCAGATATTATTTGTGGTAACATTTTATATTATACTCAAATCAGTGCGCCACAAATATATATATATATATATATATATATATATATATATATATAAACATATATATTAGAGTGAACTCGTGACGATACCTGGGGAGTAGGTAGATTGAGGACCTGGCATTATATATATATATACATATACATATATATATATTAATAATTGAATTAGTTTCTATAAATATTAATACAGTATTTTAACTATGTTTATATTGAAAGCAATTTTTTTTTCAAAAGGATAGTTCATTTAGAGCATAAAAAATAGTTACCAATAAAATGAAATACATGAGTGAATAAGTAGTAAAAAAATATACCAAAAGTAATGATGCAAAATTATTAAAAGATATACAAATAAGCATTCAAATAATTCTATTAAACAATCAATCAATTTTCAAATCAGTTTTATATTTCAGTTTACCATGAGATGATATTTCAAATGATTGAAAATGAATAGAATTATATGTGGGCATGTTATATAAATTGGGGTTTGAGAAAAAATATGAATATAAAATCTATTTGTACACAGTTTTCAAATTTCAAAATAGGTGATAATATTTCTGATACATGGTACCCTGAGCATTTCATGAACATAGTTTTGGATTACATTTGTGTATAAAACTAGTATAATAATACAAATTTTTTATATATAAGGTAAGTGGTTAGCAGAACGTATGAGTAATGAACAATTCGACAGTGAATAAATCAAATTGGACAGTTAAAATACAATCACTATAAAATTATTTCATAAGAGATAAAACGTTTTCCATGCTAGAGCAATATTTCCCACAAATTGTCCTGTTTAGAGATATGAACATTGAAATGCCAAAGAAAAGACCTTTGAATTATTCAAAAACTCAATCACAATACATACAACTCATCATAGTATTCAAGATGGGGATTTCTTTAAATATTCAAGGAAAAACAATTTTGAAATAAATCGGTTTACAAGCCATAGTGCTAAACAACTGACATTCCCAAAAAAAACACACCTTTCACACAAATAACTGCTTTGAAAATTACACATCTAAAAGTGTGTAATCAATTTCTGAACAAAGGGTCCTGAAAATTAATAATTCCACAAGCAATGACAACAATATAATCCAATAACTGTATGTGATTATGATCTATGCAAGAATGGGGTTCTAACATTTTAAAATTCCTCAGCCTCCCGATAACTCTTTCGACATGTATTCTCAAAGCAGCTATTCTCTTGGATTCCCTCACTTCTGCAGGTGAGAGTATGTTGTAGAAAATTGTGGATATCACCACAAGCAGAATCGGAAGAATCATGGTCATAGTCAGAATCTTTATATGTTGCTGATCTTGTATCAATACTGCTTGCAGAGTAGGTGGAACTGGATAGTTTTTGACTATGCACATCATTGCTCTTTGGACCTCTTTCACATTTAGCTGGCACAGGTTGCTCAAGATGGTCCTTGTTCACCTGAAATGTTTGTTGATCTTAATTGAGTGTTCTCCAATAATGTACCGATATAAAGAATCCGGCGAGTCATGAGTATATTTCCAAAAGAGAAGAGAAAATGAGTCGGCCACCCTTGCTTTGAGAGAAAGAAACAACATTAAATGCAATTAATCTGAATGATATGCAACAACGAATAAACGGTAACACATACACCTCCAATAACCACAAGCTCGTGGTAATCTTTTGTCTGTATTTATTCTACTCTTACAATATATGTTTTTATTTGTAGTTATTCCAATGGCTCTGTTAGATTACATCCAAATGATGATACATTTCATCGATAAAAACTCCATTGAGTCATGAGTATGTGAAATTAAACTTGAATTTCATTAGAAAAGGAATAAATGAGCCACTATAATGAATATAATACATAAAAATACTTCTAAACAGAAAAACTATGAAATAGCATAAGCAGCACTATTATTGGAATTTGTTGGGTACTTACAAATACATATTACTCAGTCATTGTTTTTTTTGAAACAGATCAATGGGCCAGAATATGAATTGAAGCTGAATTTTTTCTCTCACCTCAGCTGGTTGTTTTCGTTTCATTTCAACTCCATTCTCACCCGGACCAGACACAGATATACTTGGCACAACATCCTTCTTCCACTTTCAAAAAATTCTCTGCATCTTCTTCCAACTAAAAAAATATAAAAAATAAAAAATATGTGATATCGAGTGTGATCTTGCTACAATACCTTAAAGCCAAGCCTAGCCAAATTCTATAATAAATATCAATTCAATGAACACTTTCTTGGAGTCAATATTCATTATTATTTCCTATAGTAGCAGTTACAACTACACGAAAGTGTTTGTGGATGGCTAGTTTTGAACTCTAGTTATAATTTGGATTAATTTTTAGGTATTGTTACAGAAACAAGCAATCATTCTAAGAGTATTTTATACGATCAATTCCTAAACCGAATCACAATTTTCAGTTACTTACGTTGAAATGATTCTCGCAAACGTCGGCCCTAACTTTTTTAGAAACCCTATCACACCCATTCGAAGCAGTTAACCAGTCATTCCTCCTCGATGAATCGATCGGCAACAGAAAAAAGTACTTATTTGCGGAAACTTTGGAGTTGTTCTTGCACTCAGTTACCAAACAAAACTTCACAAAATCACTCTTCAATGCCATAATTTCGGGAAATTTTCCGTTGGAGCGCGAAATAACATGAAAAGTTGCGAAAGAATGTCAACACTGTCAAGTCAACAGTAATAAGTTCCTGCAACTTGTAAAAATGAAATTCCTCTAAGATATTCATTCATTAAATAGGAGGGGTGTGGCTTACCAAAACCCAACTTCATATGGTTGTATTTATGAATGAAAGTGTTGACGTCAGCATTTGATATTTTTCGTTACATAGTAGAGGTTTTAAAAAAAAATAGTGGAAGGATCGAGGTCAGAAGGGCATTTTTGTGAACAGATTTTCATGCTCTATCAGATAAAATAAAAAAAAAGGGAACATTTTTTAAATTCCGGTTCCTCATTTCCAAGTTTGCTGGAATATTCACAAAGCAATCCAACAAAAAAATGTCTTTTTGTAGAAACTAGGTTCTGCTCGATAATAACAGAAACCTCACCTTCGCAACACAGTTGCTTGCCTGCCTGTAGAGAAACAAAGGCTGAAGATTGTCAAGTCGCTTTCAAGTTTGTCAAGCTGTAAGCTTTCCAAAATGCAGTTCCCCCCACTTAGGTATTGTATCTATGCCTTCATGTCATGAACCTTAAAGAAGTGCTCAAACCTAGACACAAGAACATAACTATTCACGGTACATTATCCAACCCGTACGGTAGGTATACTTTTGTATGGCTTTTCAAATATATCTTGGAAATAATGACCGAGATAATGACTCAGTGAGTACACTGAATCAGAATATGTTCCTACTAGCTGTGTTTGCTTTTTTTCATATTCTGTACTATCACTGAGCAACTGAAGGAGCCAAGCTTTGCCAGGCTGAAACCTCTGTATTTATGGACTGATACACCTATCGAATTTCGAGTTCATAATTTCAATGGATAGGTAATACATAACTCAACGGTTTTCACCTGACGACGGATGTAATATTCCCTAATTCGAGTTATGCTTGTTATGCATTAAGTGTTAACTAAATTCGTCTTCCACCTTAAATAAAAATGAATAATAATAAGTAACCTGATACCCCCACTCAGTTTGGTAGGACGTACCTACTTCCCCTCTCCAAATTTCCAATCTGATTCCGCGCCTTCACATTCAAAATCCAGCGCGAAAGGAAACCTTGAATAAAATCATATTTTCCAGACGTTCAGAATCAACACAGTTTCAACTCTAGTACTTGTGTAAGTGCATATTGTTGTCAATTCATATCTCGACAGAAATTTTATAGGTTGTGTTATTCTTCGAGGCCATCAGGTATATCGGTTATTGTTATCATGCGATGATAACGCAAGTCCAACTCGGGCATTTAAAAATAATTTAGAAAGCAGTGTTGGATATGTTATCTCAGGCAACATTATAACTACCATGCAATAAAGGTACACCTACTTTTCAGAGGTTTAGGATTGCTCTGCTTTCGTCTAGACATTGTTGATACTCCTCTAAAAAAGCTGTATAAACATTTGGAAGCTGGAATAGTCACATGGTAACAAACATAGTAAAATAAGCACAAAAAACACAAGAAGCACTGAAACACAAAACAAAGCAACAGAAAATACGTATAGTTAATGGTATGGTGCTACCATTCAACCGCGAGGTGTAGGTTAAAGATGTTTTGTTGATTTTCGACAGTTCACGTGTATTTCCGACAACGAGCGATAGTCGCTCCACCCGTAACAATATAGAACGGCTGACTGTGACTATACTGGTGTTCTCGGGTGATTCATGCTTATGCCGACTGTTGCTCTAGCATGCGCAAAAGCACTGATTCTCGACTTCTTCGTAACAAGTTACTCGTTATCAATCTCGCGCTAATGTCCGTTTTGAATTTCTTGTCATATCCATTACTGGATGGAATTGTATTCTAGCTCGATTCGGTTCGATGATGCATTTGATAAAACTGATCTACGAAACGTCTTACATCATAATATGGATGGTGTCCTGCTTTCATATAATGAATCTTTTCGTCATGGTCGTCCGCATGAGATGAGACGGGGACGTCGTACGGCCTGCTCCCAACTAGGAAGGTGTTTCAAACGATGATTGATGAGTGACTGGTAAACTAGGGAATCCTCAGATGGACACAGTTTAATGGGAATTGGTAGTGCCATTTCCCAGAGTTCCTCTTTTGTTTTTCATCTCTCGAACCTAAAATGTTTCTTGAAAAACAAACGTTTCATTATCATACCGTGCGAATTAATTGGAAAAAATGAATAATATTGGTTCGGTTCCTTCACCATATTTTGACGTTCGTGGTGAAGGATTTTTATATTTTCAGCTACCAAGACAGTAAGTAAACTATGAGATTGGAACCTTTGTACAAAGTGAAACTTTTTATAGAAATCAATTGACCTAACACCAAACTGAAACTATTTGCACTAGAAAAATGGAAGGTGCTCAAATCTGTGCTCAAAACTTTTTTTCATTTCGAAAAACTTTTTTTTCGGGAAAAATGTTTTTTTTCAGGTCAGATCAAGAATCTGAATATACCAATGAAAAAAACTGGGGAAGTGAGAATATCTTCGAGATCTTTAGAAGAAAATATACCTAAAATTGTGTCATCATACATACGGCCCGTTGCGATATTTGTCATACTTTGCAAGCAAAAGCAACAAAAATCAGTAGGTCAAGAAAACACATTTTAAATTGTATACCTATTTTTCGAAATGACGTCCATTTTGATTGCTCATTCGAAAAATTGAACCCACCATTAAAAAAAACAAAAAAATGAAAACAAGAATTAATATTTTTTATGAGAAATGTCCCACCTGTGTGTGAGAAATACGTCTCTCGTTCCCATCTCCCAGGTAAATAAAGATTCATTTGTTAGCAAAAAATGCTCCCAAAATTAAAATATTGATCGACTCACCTGTAAGGAAGATCAATCGTGATTATCCGAAGTTGTCCGTATATACAGTTACAACCCATTCTTCCCAAAAAACTCCCCCTGCTTCATGTTTTCCTAGCGATTTCAGTTTGAAAATATCGAAAAGTTTACTGATTCAAAAATGTTATCAGTGTCAGCCACTTGAAATGTTTCGTTTTCTTTTCAAAGACAGTGGAATACGAAAACATTAAATCCCTGATACTAATAGAATATTGTCGAATCTGTGATTATTGGAAAAATGAATTTTCCAGTTTCTTAATTAACGTACCGATAAAAAAATGCAACAAAAAATACAAATCTCTATTGCGAAATTCGAAGTCGTGGGTGGCCAATTTATATGACACCGTATATAAAAGTTTAATGACCATAGTTTGATGGTTCATCAATAGTGTTTATCTTTAAGACATAATTTTTTTTTTTTGTTTGTATTCATCGAACTTTATTGGTGTTATTCACCAAACAATTTACAAAACCGCTACACATGTCCCACTATACAATCAATGGCTTATTATGTCTATAGTGAAATATGTATTTCATGGATCATCATCAAGTATCGGTCAATTTCATCAGTTATTTGAAAAATTTGTTATCAATCACCCCCCTTTTTCTGAATTTTTGTTAGCGAATACAACCCAAAAACAACGAATAGAAAAAAAATTGGGGCATAAATTCAATAATTAAAGTGGAGAAATATTTTCTTTAAACCACTTATCTGCCCCATAGGATGGGATGAAGTTGATCTTGATTCAAGATACGTTTTTTTTACACTTTGAATTCGTCTTGAAAACTATACCCTAAAACGAAATCCGCTAATAACGAACAGACGTTGTTAAATCTTTTGTATCAATATCAATAGTATCGTGTGAATGTTTCATCGTGTTGGTTGATGTTTTTTCTTTCAGTGTCCTTCCAGACAGCTCCTTGAAAATGAGAAGTTCCAAAATCATATTTATACGCTACCATCGAAGAGTGTTAGAAGAAAATGAAAATTTTCATTTCAGGTGACAGGATGGGTTAATAGAGCACATGTACTTGTTCAGCAGGTGCCAGAAAATTGATAAGGAAGCAAACATGTTCTACACTCTTTTATGCAATTTATAATAATATTCAGTGAGTGAAAATCATATAATTGCCATAAAAATGGCATACACCATTTCATAATATAAAAACCGAGAATGAACTTTTTTTTCATATGCAGATTCACACAAATGGAAAGCCCAGTAATGTTCAAAGAACACCGCGTGAATCAAGGGACAGGAGATACGTCCCACGGCAAGCAGTTTCGAAGTTTTGTTCTATTGAAAAAATATTCCTGAGCAAGAGACGTTCGACAGGTCTCCAAGCTCGAAAAAACGGGGTGGGAATTCTGTACTCGTCAGGTCATCCGTGCAGACAACAAGACGGATTGCCTTTCTCTGAATAGAATTAAGAAGCTTCAATTAATGTTCTGGTGCCGAGCTCCATAGATGAGAACCATATTCCAAGACAGGTCGTATCTGAGCCTTGTAGATCATTAGAAGCTGACAAAAAGTGAAGTATTTCTTCGCACGAAGTAGAAATAGATAAAAAGATAGAATAGCAATCGATCTCACATGAGAGATTGTAACTGATCGTAATTCCTACCATCAAGATACTCAACTTTGTAGGAATAGTTTCTCGTTTCTCCTGACAACTGAATACTCAGTGAAATAATAAGAGTATAGTAACTAATTCGCTTCATTCATCACCAAATATAAATCAGAAAAAAACTGTTCAAAAACTACTTGCAGTAGCAGTTATTATCTTTTTCTAGTAGCAGAATATTGCTCCATGATATGATCATTTATGGAAGACCAATTCAATTCATCCAAAAACTCACCATAGAAAGCTATGGATATTCTAACATTGGTGGAGACAATGTTCCAAAAATAGACGCTGGCGTTGATAATATTTTCTTATCGTGGATAGAATCTGCGGTTTTCCTACTCTTATCGGACAATATCCGCTTCACATGGATCCAAGAACTCCATAACTTCACCCTGGTGATGTAGATGGACTACAGAGGGTGGAGAATGAATAGACCCAATGAATTCGCACTCCTCATTTCCACAAAACAACTCAACTCTGGTAGCGTTATTATTATTTGTAAACCTCTCAGCAACAGGTTTGTGGCGAGGAGTTGGTGCTGTGGTTCCGCATCCGCCTGTCGACCTAAAGGTCGATGGTTCACTTCCCCAATGGGACAGAGATTTTTTTTATAAGAATTTCTCTGTCTTGTTGGCGAATAACTTCTGCCACGTTTCATGGTTAACAGGTGCTGCTCCTGAGTGAGGCGTAGGGAGTTAGTAACAAGCCTGATACACAACTTACACACATATAAACACCGGGGTCTTCGAAAAAGGCCAATCATCATCCATAGAACCTTCATCAGAGCTCACACCCAGCACAAAATAATATCAGTAATGAATAAAATAAATTCGATCTGGAACTGGTGAACGAATTGACATTGAACCTTATTCTCCAATCAGGCACGATTCTACATATTCAGCCCTACGTTGAAGCAATTTCAATTGAGTACTTGTAATGACCATTTAATCATCTTCAATATCAATAAAAATTTGTACTATTTCTAGCTTTTTTGGAATATTAACCAACCCCAATCGAAACCATTTATAGAAGAGAAGTGTTCGCGATAAGATTTGACGTTTTTCGAAACGCCAACCAAGCTAGGTATTTATTGTATATATAATAGTCGTAGTATTTTTGTGATAGAAAAATTCAAGTTTGACGAGAAGTTACTGACTAATAGGGAGAGTTTGATTTAGAAAAGAACTATTTTTATTCAACCCAGCAACTTCTCGGGGTAGATTAGAAATCAAAGGCAGGTTACATTTTATAGATTTCAATATCAATTCTTATTTTTTTCGTATCGTGGTAGGTTAATAGCCCAAGAATACTAGGATCAAAAAATAGCTTATCGTTTTTCACTATGAAACTCGGGAAAGAACTCCTGATACTATATTGAGGTTATATGGCGATGCGCGTTCTGGTTTATCCATATATCTGAAATAAAGATATGAAGAAGATGAAATGAGGTGTAGTGAACACCTGACGAATAGAGCCGTCTGTTTTCGATCGCTTTTTGGTACAAAAATGGCTGAAAATGTCCATTTGAACTTTAAAGGGACATGAAACGAATTGAGAGCGTCGCATTGGTACTTCAGATTCGTATTCAGCGGCACAAAATACAAAGTTAGTGCCAGATTTTTTCGGAACTAAGTACTGCCCGATAAATGAAAAATATATATTGTTAATAATAGAAACAGTTATGATGCAGTTTTCTTATTCATCTGGACGATATTGATACAAATAATGAACAGAAAAAATACCTACTTTCAACGAACAACTCTGCTTTTTTCAATTTCCCACCAAATTTCTAATGATTTTCTTTTCCACTGTAATATGGAACAATTGGAGAGCGTGTTCTTCAGTGAGGAATTCCAGTTGCTTTCTCCATTTAACTTGGAAGCAATGTGATATATAACTACTGCTATTTAAAATTTGGCGGACATCAACGTAAAATTGCGTTGGTTACCTTTTAGTAACTGACGGTAGATTGACGTCACCAAGCGAAATCTCCAACACTCATGTAGTGTGAACCAAGCACTAAAATGCAATATTGTCACGAAATTTCCTAGCGCCGGTCCTGTCGCTCATAAACGCAAAATAATATGAGGGGTCGAAGGAGGAACGTGATCTTACTGGAAATCCCGTTTCGCGTAGAAAATTCGATACATATCATCGAGACTTCTCTGGAAGATTCTGCATAGGCCTACGTAAGTATAAATACTGAAGCAATTCATCGCTACGACAGAGTTTATCAGAGTTTAAGTACAGAGCATTGGATAGTTTAGCTGAGCAGTTTGAGTGATTGTATTGTATTGTGATAAAATGTTGTAATAAAAGTAGTTTGGTGTTGTTTGAAGTTTCAGTAAACGAACCCAAGGATATATCAAAAAAATATCATCCGCAATTGGTTTATTGTAGAAAAAAGATTCGTTATTAATGTAACTTGTTTCTTCTATCAACCCAACACTGCGAGCAAACTCAGATAACTGCATCACCTCGTCTTATGGCTTCAGTCCAATATTTCACTTGGAATTTTTTGTTCAAAGGAATAGCGCCGACAGAGAAATTTCACACAAATGTCCGTGAAGTCAAAACGACAGGATTCACGAATATTCGTATTCATTCTTTCATGCCTGAAGCGTTGCCTGGAACGATGGTACCATAAAACATGCTCGATTTGTTCACATCGCACGCTGTAGTCGATTCCGTTACCCTTACCACGAACTTCGCACGGTCCCAATAGCTACAAAAAATAGTATATTACGTAACGAGGAGTATAAGTAGCCTATTACACACAAGCGGAAAATTGTGAGCTCAAGGCGTTAGCCGAGTGCGGTAATTCGCGAGTGCACGTAATTGGCCTCATTCTCGATACTCATACTCGTGGGAGTTGACTATGTATATGATTGTATTGGATCTGTATACTTTACATTATCATTACATTACTCAGGTTGATTATACGGTAGTTTTTCAAAAAGTTACGATTTTCATTGCAATATCACATTTTTGCCGACAATGGCAGGACATATTAACGATGGAAACCTCAAGAGAGAAAAGGGGCAGTTACGAGGACTATTCATCAAACCAACCATGTAGCACTAATAAGAACAATAAGCTCGGATCACTTACCAGCGACTCAAAATCGATTAAAGCGACTAGAAAACACTTCCACCCAGAATTGAATAAATTTGTCGGGAACGTGAAGAAGTGGTTCCTGGTACTGTGGACAGAGAATGAATTGAAAGTTTTCTGCGTTCTGGTTCAAGTTATTGACCAAATGAAAGCACATTTCTGGTAGAGGTTTATGTTAGAGAATTGCTGGAACTTGTGCTCAAACAAGCAATCAGAAAGTTGGGTATGACGTTGTCCTTTTTGTTATAAGTTGGAAACTCAACTACCTATTAGTTGGAATTGCATTGCCAGCTGAACTATTGAGAATTTAATAAAGATGACGTATATGAATGCAGTGACTTCAGTTGTCACATGCGGGGGGTGAAGAAATTGTAGATATTTGTCATGAAACTAATTTTCTTTCGGGAAGAGGAATTTAATCTGAAAACAGAATCAATCTTGCATGTACTAGTTTCAGTTTTTTTTGTTCAAACTGCAAAAAGAAGAAGAATGTTGAATCCAATTGATTGTATAATTTATATTGCCATGAATACGGAAAATATCAAATGCTTAAAATGTTTTCGAGTTAATTTTTCAAAAACTTACTATTTTCCATTATAGGTAGCGCAGCATACTTTTACAAACCAAGAGCTTTTGAAATAGTAACAAATATTCTGTGTAAAAAAACAGACGTCTCACATAATATGACGCAGTTCTCAAGAATTCACCATTTTCTATAACTCCCGTGGAATTTTGGGCGTAAATTCCAAAGATAAATGTACTTCGCACACAAAGTGTGTGCTTGGTCCCGAGAGAGATTTTTATAGCTAATGGTTTGATTCAATCGTAAGAATCGAGAAACGTATACTGACTCCGAAAAAATTAGGTAATCACCAAAATAACACCATAAAAGAAATCTCTGAAGCGAAGTTACAGAAACAACCCCTGCCCAATATAGTAATTCTTACAAGTGAATGATGTAATAATTTGTGAGAATTTAATATATTATACATATCTAATTAAGCAAAATATCACTCCATGAGATCTTCGGTCAACTATTGGTGTTCATATAGGAACACCAAACCCAATTCATCCGAACACTCACCGAGAAAATCCACCCATGGTAAGACATTGCGATATTTTTACAAAAATATTTCCCACTGAATTTTGTGTCTATATCATGATATATACTCCTGCGGTTGATATGCAACCGCCTGCCAATCCACATAGTCCTGAAAATCCCTGATGAATTTCACTGGTAGTGCCATTGCAGGTATACAATTCCAACACATTCTATTAGCTGTGAAATATTTCTTCGCCAAGAATGAAATGTTGACTATCAAGATATGAATTCACGCAGTCTTCTTCGCAATGATTGAATACTTTTTCCATTTCTACGAAAGCCACCATATCGATGAAAAAATATGTCTTCAGCCGACGGAAATTTGAATGAGACTGCATTACAATTCCTCGCGATGACAAAAAATTCAAAGGGATTCGACACCGGTTTTTCTTCTGGCAAAAACTACATCATATTTCAGTTTTACTCAATTCAGTTGATCAAAAGAATGATTTATTTCATTAAACATAAGGTCCGTCAAGATTAATTATCAGTTTCAGTTCAGTTTTCAGTCAATTCGAAAAACTCATACTTCTGTTTTTTATACCCGAAGGTTTTTGATCCGATATGGCGAATTCATATGCATTACCCGTTACTATTGATATATTCATCATCGAGTTTGAAAAATTTCATAATTTAAGTGACATTTGGTACTCCATTTCCGTTGTGTTTCATTGAAATCCTCATTGGGCAATGAATTCATGTTCGTCATTCACCTTAATATTTTGCAAGATATATTTTACATTACTGTTAGTATGTTTTTATGAAATAGTCTGTATGTCTTACTTTTTCAACAATAACAGTTAGATATTTGAATTATTTCGTTATTGATTTTTACTTAATATATTTTCCAGTGTCTCATTGATCATCTCGACCGCATACTTCCACTCTGTAGAATACTACTGAACGTTTCTGCTCAAGGTCTTCGATGAAATTTCATTGAATAAAATCTTATGATTCTATTATATATATTTGGAATTGTATGCTATTCACAAGAAATAAAAATATCCAGTAAGTTCAGCAACACTGATGTGTTCAACAATATTTAGAGCTATTGTCGAACCTACAACGTGAAAATTTTTGAAAATTAAGAATAGATGTCTCTGATCACTATTTGGGATGTTTTTGATAAACGCAGCATCTTTTCGGGGTCGATTGAAAATGTGCCTTTCTAAATTATCATTTTTTCAGATTGTCTTAGGTTGAGAACTCAAAAAACTGAGAAGAAAGAATTCCTCCACTACGAAAATTACTTTCAAACGGTATTCTTGACGTCTCAGAAGAAGACTTCTTGGACAAACCAGTTCCAAAGTTTAATTGAGATGAAACTCGAAACTCATGTCAGATTTTGAGCTATTTTTCATCGGTGTACCTACACATTTGTCAGTACCTACTTTGATTTCTCAACATACCCACCGGGATGTTACGAAATTTCCTTGGATTCGTTTATTAAAACTACAAACAACACTAAACTATTTTATGAAAACTTTTCATTACAATATAATACAATCAGTCAAACTGTTCAGCTAAACTATCCAACGCTCTTCACTAAAACTCTCTACACTTCGACTTCAGATTCTCTGAGATCTCAGAAAAGCCGACTAAGAGGGAGTGAGGGTTTCCAATCCAAGTTTAATGCTTCTTCAAATGATAATATTTTGCTGAAAATCGTGTAACTTGGAAGATAGGACAAATTTCGAGAAGCTGTGTATACGGAACTATTGGTCCTATAAAAACCGTTCTGGCCTTCAATGGTTGCAAAGTCAACGTACTTTGAAAAACAATATCACAATCACTGATGACAAACAAATATTTCCGGGTCGAAATTCGACAATATTGAAATTTCTTTTATTTTTATTTTTGGAAATGATCCCTTCATTTGTCGAGGTCGAGAACTTGGATTCAACATTACCTACAAAAATAAAAGATATTATGAAAAAAAACAAATTTAGCTGATTTTTTCATGTTTAATTTTATTTATATCATTAATTACAATTTTGTAGAATTTTTCAAAGAAATACTTTTGATAACTATTGTTGTGTCCAATATAAATATCATATTTATAGTTCTTCATTATTTATCGGGTGTAGATAAAATAGCGTATGCAACTCTCATGTAATGGTTATTACATGATTGTTGCGTAATCCTGGCCCTCATGACAGTTTTTCACATAGCACGGTGCGGAATACATACAGAGAAAGAAAGGATATGCACACTGAATAGATGTTGTGAAAGACGGAATGATAATGTTATACTCAAATTAGTTCATCCCTCATACCTCTCTTTATCTGCTACATCGAGGAAGGAATGAATTCAACTATCCTGCTCAGCGCTCAATCCGCAAGAATCTCTCTCAGGGACAGTCAATTAGATATAACGTCAATGTTTGTAAGCATTTGTAAGTGAATCTCTTCCTGCCATCTGTTAGATAAGTTCAGAACTCACCGCTTCTCCGTGGTAGATATCGCTACACGAAATGACTGAAATAGTTTCTCACTTCGAAACATAGATGCTAGCATAGAAATGGAATTGTCGTGAATTTATAATGTGCGAGAGGAGCCATGAGGTGTTTTCTGGCGCTCATGTATTCAAAACGTATTCGTCTTTCTTCTTCTGTCGCGTACGGCTAGCCCTATAGTGAGAGAGAGATGGAGAGACGAATAAGTTTTAAATACAAGAGCGCCAGAAAACACCTATGATGAGTTTGTTATATTCGAAATCCAATACAGGATGTCCACAAGAGCTATATTCACATTTCACCTAATGAATTTAAAAAAAATACTGTTTTCTTAAAAAATATCATAGATCAGGAAACCACACAGGAACTCATTGAAGTGCTCGAAAGAACAGGGATAATTAATTGGGACCCCAGGTTTCCTGAAGTAGAATCTGAAACCTCGTTATTCCATTGATCGCACAACTTTCGACTTCTGAAAGTTGGGAGGCGTCATTTTTTATTCATAAGATTCCCTTCTCGGTTATAGTGACACACACACATTAGTGTTGCGATATCTGTGGAATGATATACTTTTGCTATATCACTGCGATAAATTTTTTTCAATATTGCTGTGATATTTATCTTCTTATGTCTCTTCACTACTATTTTTGCAGTGTCACAGAGATGTTTCTATTATAGTGCAATATCACAAGCTCCATATTGTAAATGGATACAAAGGGGCCCATATGAAAGCCGTATTAATACAAGAAGGATCTGAATAATTAAACATGTTAGTATATTTGCAACCAAATACTTCAAACTGTTAGTAATAATTAGGAGCTTCCTTCAGGAAAAAAAAGATCAAAAATAATACATGTGGACTATTTTTGAACTGAAGACTAATGGAATGTCTACATATGTGCTATATGTATATAATTCCGCTACTGGGTACTTACTCCCATGTTTTGTGAGAATCCAATCTACATTTTTATCGAATTCTATTTTGTTACCAGCGTCTGATAGTTTCGAGACGGTGCCTTCATCAGCGAATTATTTTGGCAGAATTCGTAAATCCGTCAATTCCTTGGAAAAAGAAAGAAATACAGAATCGTCGCAGCGTTGCTCAATTGCCAAAAAACAACGTTCAATTACGAAGGTTACTTTGAACAGTACCGTCGAATCCCATCTCAGAGTGAACTAAAAAACAATAGCAATAAAGATCTGGAAAAATTTCTTTTTGAAACGCATTCTAGTAGACAATAATAGTATATTACTTAGCAAGGAGTAGAAGTAGCCACGTAACTATCTCTATCCTCGAGTTGCGTACTTTACTTTTTCTACTCCCATCAGGCTTGTGGGATGGTTTCTGCTGGTGTAGCACAAATTTTATCGTTATCACTAATTTTCAATAATCAATGAGACTCTCTATGACAACAAGCAGGTAAATAAATTGCTTGCTTCATGGATATAACTAGATATTGAATGCCAAAATGTAACGGATCATTAAAGATTTTCACATTTACAATTATATTTTGTTACTACCAATCAAAAATTCGGGATTATTTTATTGCGCAAAACTATGCTCAGAATTATAATCTTCCTAGAACCATACTCAAAATTAAGAGTCAACAAAACTTTTAGCACAGCAGTAATATTGGTACAAAAGTATGTGCTACTTGGATAATATAGAAATCCAGACGTTTAGATGTTTTGAGTTCGTCTGCCCGTTGTGCAACGCATATGGCGTTGTGGTGAATACTTACGTGACTTCTGAACATGCGTGGTACGCACTGCATGCGTAAAAGTACTTCCTTCAGAAATTCAGAAGCTCAATTCACAATCGAGTGTACATTTCAGTTCACCGCACCAAATGATGATAAATGGTCTGCCCTACGTGGAAAACCTTCCTATTACCGATATCTCAGATAATTTTAATCTCCATGAAAATTGGTACATTACACGTAACCCAAAATGTTATAGTCAAATTTTATATTTTTCATTTATGACTAATACATAATGCAAGTATAATACTTATAGTTTCTGCAGTATAATGCCACATATTTTTCCCTTAGAGAATAATGGCGAGGGATTAATAGTATCCGGCTTTATTCCCTCTGGTAGTCCTATCTCAAAATTTCTCGAATTGAATATTACCATGGAAACGATATAACTAAACTCTAAAGTGTCAGTGTCAAACGTATAGGTAGTGTTTGTGTATTTGTAATGAGATGAACGAAACTGAAAAATCATTCGTTTGTAATAAATAAATTAGTTGTAAATAAAGTAGAGTATACTACTCGCAATCTCGGAATATAACTCCATCGCCGCTACCGCGGCTCGGTTCATAAAAATTCCTTGAGAATAATAGCTATCATTATTGACTTGTGGTATAATCTACTATACTTTGGAAATAATAATTTCAGCCAAACTACCCTTTTTCCTTAGACTATCGAAAATGTTCCACTGGGAAATACTGTTTGCAAATACAAATTATACACAGATTTACAATTCGAGCCGTCGCGCTCTATTCATTAGGTGTTCCTTTTATTCACATATTATCGTTGCTAGTGAATACTGACCTGTTTTGATATGCTTTTTCTACTCAACTTCAATCGAATTTTGTAATTTTATCACATGTTTTTCATATTTTTGTAAGAACAACCTAATGAAAATCATTCCCCAATATTTTTTCAGTGCTTTGGCAACCACTATGTTGAGTAACAATAATTGTCATATAAAGGTGGAAATGAGTATTTAATTATATTCGACCGGAGCCAGTGCAGGCTGTTCCCGGAGAGGGGAACAACTTTTTGAAACTACCTTTCACTGAGGAGATGCCAATGAGGCCGCAACCAGTCTGCAAGTGTACCCGTCTCAATAACTGATAATTAATTTTGGCATTTGTATCGCCAAAAGCATATGAGCCAGGGGAGTAGTCCTTTTCTGAAAGATGTAACGAGTTAATATCAAGAAAATGTGACTAACACTACTCGTTCGAATGGAATAAAAATTATATTACAGCTTATAACTAGATGACAAATTTTCATCAAAATGAAATTCTTGTTTTTTTATTCGCAGTGATTGAAAGAGTGTTGGATACATAATTGACAGACCCTTTCAAACTATGTATTACAATGATAGGGGAGCCCAAGAGGGGATTTCGGGATTTACTAAAGCGCGGCAGATTAATATACAGGGGGTACCTTGTACCCGGTTAAGTACTTCCACCATATTTGAGCCCTTTATATATGGCCGCCCTTCAAGGAAAAAGGATCAGATTAGTAAAAAAAAAAATTGATCATCTGGAATTCTCGAGCGCGTCAGATTAAGGTGGGATGAGTTAGTTACATCCTGAAACGTGCATATTCCACTAATCTGACAATTCGAAAGTGACCTAAAGAAGGAGGAGGGCTACAAAGTTGTAGAAAAAAAACGTCATTTCGACATTCTCGAGCGTGGCTAATTTTATTTTTATTTTGAAGGGAATAATTTAAGAATTGCAAAAAATTTATAATCTGACGATTTCCACAAGCCGAAACAAAAAAAATTCATTGATAAAGTTTACTGCGTGCAACTACGTGATGCCTATATTCTCCTCTCCGCGTTTCTATTTCTCTCTCACTCTTTCTCTATCTATTGCTCTCTCACTCCGTCCCCACTCTGGTTTCTGTTGCCATGATAGTCGATCACACAGACTCGTTGGTGGCATGATATTGTTTACAACGTATATCCAAAGTTTAAAAATTTTTAAAATTTAATTGCTTCTAATTATTTTCTTATAAATACAAGTATTCTACTAAAAAAAGCATACACTTTCTTATTTGCATGTTTCTTCCTGAGATTTTTAATTAAGTTCAATGATTAAGAAAATTAAAAAAAAAATTAAAATTGGCAGAATAGGCGAATCCCTCCAGATAATCGTCGATTATGAGACTGCGACGTCTGGGCGTAAAGATGAACCATATACCGTGTGTCACAGACTCATAGTACACCCCCGTTTTCTCCTTTGCTTCTTTAGCTATATTTCTGAAATTTGGAACATTGAATATGCTCACTGAGCAGCATTTCTCGACATATCTGAAAGAAAAAAACAACTTCCAATTTTTCCGGAAATGGCATCAACTTTCGATTCTTGAATGGGACACCCTGTATATTGTTACATGATCGTTTAGGGATGATCATGAGGAATCCAACGATACCAAGTTTGATGATGTTATCTCCAATGACTGCGGAGATATCGCCATTTATTTTATTCATAAGCTCAATAAGTGGGAGAGAGAATTGGATTGACCCGCCAGAAAAAGTCTCCGCAGTCATTGGAGATAACATAATCAAACCTGGTATCGTTGGATTCCTCATGATCATCCCTAGCCGATCATGTAACAATATACAGGGTGTCCCATTCAAGAATCGAAAGTTGATGTCATTTCCGGAAAAATTGGAAGTTATTTTTTTCTTTCAGATATGTCGAGAAATGCTGTTCAGTGAGCATATTCAATTTTCCGAATTTAAAAAATATATTTTTATATGAGTCTGTGACACACGGTATATCTTAATCTGGCGCGCTTGTGTATTTTAAAATGACGAATTTTTTTTCACATTCTAATAACGACCGCGAGTCTGCGTCACATCCAAACCGTCAGATTATTATTTGAGAGCTTTTTTTTAGGTTCACTTAACATCCCCTCAGAGAATCTGACGCGCTCGAGAAAAATTTTTTTTTTTTATTTTCAACCCTTACGTACGACCACCCCCACCATGGAAACAATCAGGTTAACATAAGTACATTTTTAAAAATATGTAGGACATAGATGATATCAATATCTGACGCGCTCGAGTATGTCCATGCAACAGTTTTTTTTACATTTTTGAAAGTCTATAGCCGCTCCCCCCACCGATGAAAAGGTACACATTATATAACATTTTTTTATCATAAAAGCTTCGCAACCCAATAGGTCTCTATGACGCTCGAGTAAATCCCAATCTAGCATCGTGGGCTCTCCTACTACAAGACCACCTTTCTATTTGAAAAAAAGTTTAAAGTATTTGATTAATGAGTCATCCCTGGCAAAATATAGGAAAGGGAAAGGAAATTTAAAAGAAGTTCAATCTGCCGTGTAGCGAAACTTAAGAGGGTAGTAGATTTTTTTTTACAGGTGCCAGCCAGAAAACTACTGTGTAGGTAGTTGAGAATGACCTGAACGAATTGTTCAAAACATGATTTAAATCAATTCCTTGTTGAATCTTCAAAAATTCTCGAGTATTTGGTTGACAGCGATTGAATTTCATTTTTCGTTACACTCCTGAAGCTTCTCAGAAATTTTTGTCATGAATATGGAAGCTAAAAGACCACATAGCTGCATAATTTTTCATATCACTTTAAACGTCTTCGAAACCATTTTACATAAATACGTATTTCCTCTCAGATAACCGCTAAAAAATTAATTTCAATAAATCTGGCACGAATCATTAGTAGAAGTATTTTTTTTCAACATATTTCCATTGGTCCTTACTCCCACAATCATAATCGAAGTATTTGACCTCCATGACAAAACAACAATTTTTGGCCATTTAATATAATGAATTATATAATTTCCAAGATTCGCGTATTTTTCTGTAATCGGTGTCAAAGAAGTCTTTCTGTCTCTTGAAGTATAACGGCTTTGAATGTATAACCGTCTCTTTTTAATGACCCACTTCAGGTGAAAGTTTGCTAATGTCGATTGACATCTGTAGGAATTGTCTCATAACAACGTGAACACCGTTTTTGATAACTAAGTAGTATTTTTAGCCATGAAATCAAGACCATCATTTGACGCTCCCACCTTGTGGTTTCATGACCCCCACACCACAAATAGATTCACCTATTCGAAGGATTCCGAGAAATTGTAAACATAAAAACGTTCACTGGTTCTTCCTGAAATGTTTTACAGCTTTTATATTATTACATGGTGTGCAACTGATAAATAATCATTTTGGTGTAAGCTGTGGCAATCTGGGCATATTCAGAATTTGTATCATACTCATATTATGAGTCAGAACGTCAAAACTAGTAATGAATGTCACCATGATGAAAAAACTAAGGTCACCTGTGCTTGGTAAACCAACTTGTGAGAAAGTACAACTGGGCATCTTCGTGATTTACGAACATGGAGGCTCACAAAATACTTTCTCTCTGAAATACGCATTCAATTTTTTGAACGAGGGAAATTCAAATTATCAGAAAATCAAATCAAACTCGTCAGTTTTACTGCCTAGACAGAAAAAATAATAACTTTTGCTACCCGAGGCAACCATAGCATAGATCAGGGGTGCTCAACCGGTCGATCGCGATCGACTAGTCGATCGCGAGTGCTTTTTTAGTCGATCTTGATAAGAAATTTCCGATATAGAACTATTCTCAGATTTTGTTAGAAGATAGGTCACTAGAAAAATATGAAATGAATAAACTACCAAAATTTATTTGATCCACAATTAGGCCAGATTAGCACCCTCACCACTTTCTCTCATCGTAATAAACCCCTGCTAGCAGGAAAAGGCGGCGGTACTTGTCAAAGAAAAGCCGCGGTTTGGTCAATTTATTTGTGAGAGTCTGCATTTTCTGATATGAAGATAATTAAGTCAAAATATCGCAATCGACTAACTGACGAACATGATTTGCACTCGGTAATTACGTACCCCCTTCTGAAAAGTATGCTGAGGACATGCAGTGCCACACTTCAATATCCAAATTCACCCTTTAGTTAAGTTTAGACACTACAACTCGTTTGTTTTTGAGAACCAATAAACTCACAATTTTGAATAATTTTTTCATTGACATTTTAGAGTAGACCTATACTCAGAGTCGATCGATCGTAGTCTAACAATATTGAGGTAGATCGCCAACAGTTCAAATTTGAGCACCCCTGCGGCATAGATGATTTAAATTTATTAGGAGAAGAACAACTTTGTCACGAAACATCATATATTTTTGACGTTTCGCACCTAAATTCGCCATTGCTGTATGCCACAGATTTCTAGAACTAGCTGCGTGAAAGTCATAGATTTGGAACATTCGAGCAAAAGTGTTACAAATGTAAAAACTACGTGAGATGGTACTATAAAGGTTTGTGTTTAATATCAACTTTGGATATGTTGAGAATATTCGTCATAGATTTTTTAAAAACAAAAGGTTTTCAAAAACATATCGTTCAGAAATTTGATTTTTGTACTAGAAGTCCCAGGTATCTGTTGAAAAAATTGCAATCCTCTGAAAAACTAGCCAGGCAACAACATAAAAACCAATTTTATCCTGAAATTTTATGAATTGGTACAGCAGTTGCCTTGTATAAAAATAATACATTGGCCACGTTTACACCGTGCGCTAATTTGGTATTCTGACCAAGTTGACCATACCAAATTCAGACTAAGTCAATAAGTTACTGCCTGTTTACACCATCTTCAATTAGTAAACAGTATGGTTCTTATTTGGTAAGCATACCAAAGAACATGGCAGAAGTATAAACAGGTTTGCAACTCTGCTGCAACTCATATTTTTAAACATGAAAACATCAAATAATTCATGGATTAAAATCAGAAATAATAAACATTAGATTTGGATTTGATATATGTGGTTGTATTGAGTTGATATATAGCAAAAATATATAGAAAAATAGATTTGAGAGTAAGGGCAATTGTAGTACATTGGCAAATGATGAATTGTGAAAGAAAGGCGAGATTATCAAAAAATTATAAGGCTTCATAGAAGGAATATGAGAAAATATCAGGAGTTGAGAATAAAACAGGTAAGGAAAATGATAATAAAATGATAAAACAACGAAATACACAGAGCTCGGACTTATGCTTAGCAAAGATTCAAACCAAATTTTGCAACTTGCGGATAGTCAAGGTCGTAGGTGTTTACACCATCTTGGTCACTCAACTATTTTGGTCTGGTACGCAACAATTTTGAGTACCAAACCAAGCTGGTCACCTGACTAAGTGTACTGTTTACACCAAGATGACCAAGACGATTTGGTTTTAATAAAGTCATTAGTCAGCTTACCAAGCGACGGTGTAAACGTGGCCATTGTTTTCCTGTGAGAAAAAAAAAATTTGACAATTCTGTACATGGGAGAATAATTCATATATTCATAAGAATTCTATCACATAACAAAATCCTGAGAAAACTCACCATAACAAATGACAAAAAAATTGTAATCGATCTAACAGAAAATTATAAACAAAAACTTGAAGAATGATTCGCAACTTCTAACGGTTCTCATCCTACATGGAGTATCGTAAGTAGGATAGAAATGTGAGGAATCTAATTTATTAAATTGAATTTAATAAAATATTTGAAGTCCAATCGACTTTTTGACATGAAAAGGTATCGTGGTCAATATTCATTTGGCATCCCAATTTTTGAAAACAAGCTGTTTCTACAGGATTCACTTGGATATTCGGACCAAAAATGACCAAGAATTCCGTTGCAGAACCTTATGGCTCGGATTAAACCACTTCACGACACAGATCAGTCACTTTAGGGCACAAATAAGGAATCATACTGACAGAGTGACAGGTAACCACAACATTATAAAAGTAATCGGCGAAAATAGTATATTACATCCCGAGTAGGAAAGATTATCGAGAAAAAAATTGCTTCTCGAAGTCGAAGGCCGAGGTCACCACATTGAGCTCAACCGATCACAATTCGTCCACTTCCCTCATTTTCGAAATTCCATGAAATTACTATACACTTAAATCAAATTTTTGAAATTAATGGTTGGGCACAAAGTTTATTCGCCTGATCTTCGTGCACTCGGGATATAATAAAATTTTTTAGAAATTGAATTGACAAAGCACTTTTTTTCAAATTAGGATACTAGTTCACAAGGTATATTTTTTTTGTGTGGTAAAAAATGCAAATTCTTGGACTACTAGTATAATCCTGCGAATGATTTTTTATACTATACTTTTTGATTGAAACTGTACGTTTGTCACAAAAGCAGAGTTAGACGAATTCACTACTTTCGTGAACTGAATTCACCAGTCACAATTCACGCAGAAGAAGAATTGAATTCATGAATGGGAAAAAAAAATTGAATTGAAGTCACGAGCTAGCTTGTGAATTGTTACTATAACAATTCACAATTCATTTTGCTAATTCTAAAACGGGACATCAATCAGTTTCCCTGACGGACTTTGAAATTGGTAAAAATTAAAAACATAATCTGCACTAATGCACCTTTTTTTTTAAACAAAAAACATACAAACATACGAATGAAAATTTATTATCTTCATATATTCCTTAAATATCAGAATATTGTTTTTCATAACTCGTATATCACTGAGTGCGCAATGGTGATATCAATGGAAAATTAATAATATTCTACTGGCATTTATAGAAAAAATAACACAATAAATTTTTGATAATTTGTCTAGTCGGTACACGTGATACTTCACTCATGGACTCACTAACTTATTTGAAATTTGAGAAAGGTTGGCAATTCATGAATTTGTTCCTTTCAGTTCTATCAGCGTTGTTCTGAAATATTATCAGTCCTGTCTTGAGCATTTTTACCACAGTTGGTACAGTTTTCCCACATCTTTGTTTTAATCTTGGAAACCTCCCGAATCTGTGTCTCTGTCAGAGAAGATTTTCATATAAAAATCAGACTCAGAACCTCAGAAAATCCGAAGTGGAAACAAATTCGCATTTCTTGGTTCACAAAATGTTCTGAAAATTACAGGTTTCAATCGTGTTAATTCGAAGATGAAGAAATAAATTTATATCTCAAAAAGTCCTGTATTTACAATACTATTTGGAATCTTCAAAAAGTTTTTTTTTTAACTACATAGCTTCAATACTCCGTCAATTATCACATATAGGTACCTAAGATGCCTAGGAAACCCTGGTGTATCTACTTATACCTGAATAATTTTGGGATAAACTTGGCGAAAACCGTTTGCTTGATTTTTGAGATCATAAAAACTTTAGATCGCTATTGTAGATGGCGATCAGTCATATACCATATGATGCTTAATTTTCACTAGAGAGAAATGTGCAACCGAATATTCTACTACTGTTTATTATTTGCCTACTAAGATTTTGACAGTCCTGACAGCCAATCAAATGCGTTTCAGAAAACTTGCATGTAACGTGGAAACTTACCGTTAACAACCTGTCAATCCTGTCACTGTCACCTGCTACCTCTACAAGTTTTTAGTATTTTTATATCAGTTTGTAAGACTAGACTTCAATCCGAGAAAATATATTTTGTCCATTTACCTGAGAATGTACGACAAAGTTCCATTCTGGTAAAAAAACATGCTAGCGTATTGAAAGTGATAGACTGTCTTGGAATTGGGGATACACACATCAGTTATGCAACGGTTCAAAATACGTATCACATCGATATTTCCTTTATTTAAACAAGTTTTCAATCTCATTGATAAGAGCCATAGATGTTTTACTCCTCGATATAAGACTTTCGCTCAAGCTGAAACAAATAAAACCAGCTACAACGCTACATTCATGTTATTTTTTTGGGGCGATTTGTTTTGTACTTAACTTAGGTACTGAATAAAGACTAATATCTGGATCCCCAGATTCTGACTGTCCATCCAAAATACAAAATCTTCTACACATTTTGAAAAAGTACTTGATAACTTCAAAACTTACTCTACTTATATAGACTTTTAAACACTGTTGAATGCGAAGAAATAATTTCAGATAGTTTTCATTGACAACAATTAACCTCAAAGTTACGTCAATCTGACAAAGCCGAGATTTGACAGATGTTTAAAAATGCTCGTATAACGCCCCCTATACAAAAATTAGAAAGTTTTTGTAATCGTCGATTGTTTTTCGCCAAGAAATTCTAAACAATATCGAATCACTAGATATACAAGGGTTTCCTAGGCATCTTATAGGTACCTATACAACTACTAAAATTCAATTCTGAACATAGAAAACTTGTCGACAGAGCTTTTGATTACGCGCGTAAAATGCGTCGTTCCATTGGGTGCTGGAGTGATTTGACATCTGTTAAAAAGTTTCACTTTCATCCCCCAGAGGTTATATTCTACTATTGATATGCATAAAGAAACCGCATTTTTTATCGTGAAAGAAATACAAACAGGGCCCAAAGGACCTAATTACAGGATTTCTCGTAGGCCTGGTTACTCACTCCCTACGCCATACCTCAGCAGTACGGTCATTTGCAAGCCCGTCAACCATGAAACGTAGCAGAGTCATTCCCCAAGAGAAATCTTTGCCCCGTTGGGCAATCGAACCTACTACCCCTGGATCGTGAACCATATGCGGAAACATAGCGCCAACTCCCTTGGAAAGTTGATAAAAATGTATAATTGTCCTTGGAATATAGTGAAATATTAACATCAATAAAGCAAAAAAAATCATACTTTTTCTTCAATATGTGCTAAAGACGAATTTATGATCCTGAAATTCCTGAATACTTATACGCATACTAGAGTTTAATTATATCTATGAACGACGATATGAATGTCATCGGCCCGTTTTAGCACCTCACAATTCAATTTCCTCAAGATGAATCGAAGCTACCTATAATAAACCGAATTTACTGAAAATGATTTCAATTCATATCAAATGAATTTGATTCACAGTTCTCTCCAACTCTGCACAAAAGTCAAACCTACCTACATGTTTGAGGAAAAAATATGTTATTCAATGATCTCAATGAAACTGAATGACGGCCCAAGCATCTGTGTACAGTGTACACAGCCTAGAATTCCTGTGATATGGGTATCTCTTCCCAGAATCCCCCTGTAGAGATATTACCGCTACCGAAAACAATTTTGTTTACATTCAACATGAGCCACATGTAGCAGGCTCGACGGGCTTGCCTATGACGTTTTCAGGGTCCGGGCGCAACACAAAGCCGAGCACGCTTTCATGACGTAGTAATCACGGTCGAACTCTCTGTTCACCAGCCGATGAGCACGTGAACACCATGCAAGTGATCACGCTTTCAGCGAGTGATCAGCGAGGCTGTGAGTGGCTGGCATGCACGAGCCCCCACGCAGGATTGGTCGATTCGCAGATGCAGCGCGCTACACACCCCAAAAACTCATGCTAAAGTAATAACATCAATGAGTGCGAGCGCTTTGAAATAGAAATACTTCAATAATATTCCTGTTTTTCATCCGGTTGAAGATAGACGTTGTTCACGCACTGTTTCTATTTCTGATTTATTTTCTGTGGTTTGGTGACAAGATGATTGAACCGCAAGAAGGTCTGCTTTCTCCACCGAGCTCTCCTCCCCTAAAAATCGTAAGTACATGAATGAATTACTTTTTCAGAATTCAAATTGAAAATTGTGTCAAGGTTCATATTTTCCACTCCTTAATCCTCATTCCGTGAGGGGTTTTTGAACTGTACCTAAATAAGTAGGATCGTAAAGAACTACTTATAGTTTGAATACCATTTAATTTTGGCCTTTGTTTCAACCAAGACTAGAATCTATTCTCGTTCAGATAGAAAGTTTTCGAGTAGATAATGACTATGTGAAATGGTTTCATAACATTCATTCAAAACGTGATTCTGAGTACCTTCCTAGTGTTGAAAGTAAAGAACAAAATTCCGATGCGTGCAAGCACAGGTATCTACAAATACTCATTTGGGTATCTACTTACACATATTACTAAAATGTTTTTCAATTAATTTTATTCATTACTCGAATAACTTCCACAAGAGCTTTAATAAACTCCAATGAATGCAAACGTACGATGGTTTATTTTCGCGTCGTTCTTTGTATATCGAGCTGGTTTGAAAGTTCGTTCGATCATCTTTATTTTGAAAAAAAAAATTATATAGACCAGAACATTTCAATACTTACCAAATTTTTTTGAGATTGTGTGATTTTTCTTGAATAATTTTTTGTTTGTATCGTCTAACGTACCTCAACTTTTTGAAAGAGATATCAATTTATTTATAACAAAATAATTGATATGATTATGATTAGCCGACCCTTGCCCGCACAAGGTTCTGTCTTCTGGGCGCACTCGAAAGAGTGTTCAGCAAAGGGAAAATATAAATAAAAAAAATAAGTAGTAAGAATTTTATTAGCAACCGGAACCTATATAGCTCTTTGTTTTCGACGTTTTGACAAGAAGTGAACTTCAAGACTACAGTGGCCTATAAGTATGTATTTGATTGGGATATATTGGTTCTGTTTTTCTACCATTCAACTCGAAATCAGTTTCATTTGGAATAGTTACAATTTTTTATCATATATTGATTGAATGATAATTATGGTTGTTCAATCCGATAAACAATGTTTTTAATTGTTACAGGTTAATGATGACGATCCCATACAGCAGTCAACTGTAATACAACTCCGCAATTTCCTGGGACAAAAAAGAATGCAGCCTCCATCCGGTCTGCTGACCCCACAACCTTCAGATTCTGAAAGTGAGGAGCTGGACGTTCCCCTGAAAAAAAGGCGATGTAGAAATGACAGAGAACTAGCCCGACACCTAGCAATAGCTACTCCACCCCCAGAACCGATCAAACCACAATATCCAGAATTGGTCAGACTAATCCCTCCAGAATCCATGCTCCAAACTCCAGAAATCATTGGAAAAACTTGTTCAGAACCCCCCAACTCTAAGCCCCCCGAACCCATCAACTTCAAACCTCCAGAACTTGCCTCTAAAATTTCTCCAGAACCTAAAAGGGAGAACAACCCCCCTCCCTCGCCTCAAAGACTTTTCTCGGTGATTATGAAAGCGAATCAGGATGGTTCATGCACAGCATTACCGATTCCGGCAGTCCCTGAGAGAAAAACTACACCGAAATCTTCAGATTCTGGTATGGGCCACGCCAAAGAACAGATCCACAACAGCGAGAAGGATGTTTCCAGAGAGACACTTCCGAAACTGTCGAAAATAACTCTACCAGCCTTAGCGCCGAAATTCGTCGCACCTAGTCAACCATCGCAGACCATCTACATTTCCGCAGACGGTACAGTTTTGCCCACGCAAATCGTTTTCATTGCCACTCCACCCGCACCTGTCCAACCGGCACGTAAGAGGGTGTATGAATGCACTTTCAGCGGTTGCGGGAAAAACTACTTCAAGTCGTCCCATTTGAAAGCCCACAACAGAACGCATACGGGCGAGAAACCGTTCGTCTGTCAGTGGGATGGTTGCGAGAGGTGTTTTTCGAGGTCTGACGAACTATCCAGGCACAAAAGGACTCACACCGGGGAAAAAAGATTCCAATGCAATTGCTGCCAGAGGAGGTTCATGAGGTCGGACCATCTGGCCAAGCACGTCAAAAGACACGCTAAAGATAAACTAAACACGCCCAAAGTGAATGTTTTACCCGTTTTGAGGTCGATTCAGCCTGCTGTGGCTCCCGTTTGTATTTAGATTCGCTGTATTATTTCGCGAACACTGTTTTTATTTGTTGATTTTATTGTGTTTATATTATGTCATTGACTGCCGTTTTTCATTCATCTGTATATAGGACATTCCCTTCATGTAAAGTAGAGTTAATTTTGCATATTTTTATCTGTGATTGAAACTATTTATTCTATAATTAGGTATCACGTATCATATATGTGATATGAATATGTGATTATATTTTTGTAACTTTATCAACAGTGTTTCATTATCCCATTGTCAACACGAAGAAATGTTTCGAAAATAGAACAATTTGTCATATATTTACTGACACCTTATGAATATTCATAATTGAAAACAATAGTACATTGTCTGATTAAGAAAAAAAAAACACTTTTTCTCCGAATAACACATGCTGTTTTTTTTTTGAACGTGGAAAATACAAATCCTTGAAATATTGAATAATACTTGGAAATGATAATTTTTTTTTGTCTAGAAGAAATGATCGCTGCGTGCATTGAAAAATTTGTATCCCAGAGTGAAGTAATTAATTTATTTATGACGAGCTATGTAACACAAAATATAAATGAATAATTTATATTCAACCGTAAAAAATAGTTAATTCATTCGAAGTTTGAAAAATTTTCTGTCCTTGATACAGACATAATCTCGAACTTTTTAGTTCAGGAGTAATATTTGAAAGGGAGTGACTCTCGTGTGTTTTACCACTCAGGAGGATCATCACTTGAAAGTAAAGAATTGTGGAAAACCCACATATTATTTACAATATTTTTTTCTCTCTTACGTTCCAATTACTACTGAACGGTAAATCCAATTGCAGAATATGACCTTCGTAGCGCAGTAGCAAGAGCATTGCGCTGCTGAAAAGTTCGCAAATAATAAAATATGATAATAATAACGCAATCAAGGAAATGGCCAAATTGTGAATATTTATAATTTTATATAATATATTATAATGTTAATAACCCCAAAAAATAAGAAGAAAGCATTCATTCACCACAAAATAACGACTTTTAAACAGTCGGTACATTCATTACATTAAAGATGGATTGTTTCAATTAAAAGAGACGAAAGTATCTTCGGGATAGGTTATTTACGATGAAACAAATACGCCCACAATTAATTTTTTTCTCAGTCGTTAAAAACGTGTAACGTTTTGTGACATGACATGGTATCAGTTTTATCGCTGTCGTTTCGTTTATCCCTGTAAATCTCCGTTGGTGTCCTGATAGCCTTCAAATTTTTCATAGTTATCGCTTTGAAAAAGCTAATCCAGAATAATATCACAAGTGTTCAAATTGTTATCAATGAATGTCCATCTTCATTTCAGCAATAAACATGAGAGCTACGAGCACGCAGAATCCACGAGTCTGTAGAACATACAAAACTCATTTCTATAGAAACCTCTTGTAAAAACAAAATGCACATCAATCATGAATGGAATATTCTATATTAACAGAAATGGAAAACGTGTTTTAAAAACAGATTAAAACGCGTGTCAAGAGTTTATGATTAGCACATTAGTATATATAGGTATCTGCTTGTTGAAATGAATAGCCTAACAGGGTTAAAAAGGGGTAGAAAATTGTTTTGGGGTTGATACAACGCACAGCCTAAACCATTGATCGTAGAGATCTGAAACATGAACGGGGTGCTCTTTGTATGACTTAGGCATTCGATAAGGGGGGAATTACCAAAATTTCACTCTCAAGGGGGTGAAAAACTGAATCAAATTTTGTATGAGACAAAGTGATTTCTAGGTACAATTTGCTTCAAATTTTGCAAAAATATTCTCCAAGATGCAAGATGTGTTTCGTATTTTATCGAAATTCATTTCCTAACGGGGTAAAAAAGGGGTTTATAAAACTTTCGACTTCTTTCAAACGCTCTTTCGAGTGCACTCAGAGCTGTGATGAACCTGATAAAATTAGTACTAAAAACTACACAATATAATTGCATCACAATAGTATATTATGCAACGATCGTGTAATGATGGTTATTAATACATGAGCATAAACCGGGATACGAAACGAGCCGAAGGTGAGTTTCGTATGGTTTATGCGAGTGTATTAATAACCATTACATGAGAGTTGCATACGCTTTTATATCTACACCCAATAAATAATGAAGAACTATAAATATTATATTATTAGGTATTTATATTGAACACAATAATAGTAGGTAATCAATCGTATTTCTTTGAAAAATTCTACAAAACTATAAATAATGGTATAACCACGGAAAATACAACAATGAGAAATGAAAGGAAAAAAAATCTCTGCCGAGTTCAGGATTCGAACCCGGTCGTATTTGGTCACCGCCCTCGCGGTTTACCACTCGGCCATTAGAGCTCATTCGATCAATTTGAAAATAAAAACATATATCTTGCATTTGTAAAATGAAAAAAAATAGAATCCTTTCGATTGTATTTTTCTCTTGTCTAAGACATCTGTGGAGGAGTCACTGGTAATTCTTCTATATCACTGCTATAAGAAGTTTTCATTCGATTATCGAAAATTGACTAAATTCTTCAAAAATTCAATACCTACTGATTTTGACTTGACAAACGTCAAAATACAAAGCTTGCACATCATACTTGATTGAAAAATAATGGGTTTCTATTGGTTGAAAATCTGTATCGTAATGAAAATCTGTATCGTAATGGATTTCATTATAAAACGGGTTGTGGGCATATAAGTGTATTATTAGAGTACGGGTGTAGATAAAAATAATTAACGCTCAATGAAATGGGCTCGGGTCGGCTAGTACTTGATAAAACATCTGCCTGACTGCCAGATCAGTCGTTTTATGCAAAAACTTTGTCCGATCTTCATACATTACTGTTCAAAAGTAAAGATAGAGAGGACTTTCTACGAACGCACTCCATACTCCCAAAATTACCAATATGTAGGTGAAATAATATATCAGAATGCAGTTTTCTGTTTATCAGAGTAGAACGAAAACTTCTCATCTTTCACTTCGACATTAAGTATTCTTCCACTTTTTCTTCGAATAAAGTTATATCGGTTTTACCTCAACTACGTCAATAGATAGCCGTATTCGGGTTCACAATAAATACTGTTCTAGGACAGTCAAAAATAGTCACCCACCCAATTAATGTAGATATATTCGCGACAAATCCTTCACGCCTCAACAATCCAACTATTTCGAACCGTTCCTGAACTGTTTTTGTTGTGAACCCGAATTCAACCGATGATGGCTACACATTTTATATAAAAAAGGATGTTTCTACTCCCACTGGCTGTCGCCATTAATTTACAATGCACGTGTTTTGTAAGTGAGCCATCACGTTACAGCTGTCACAATGATCCAACTCTCAATTAACTTCTGCCTCCTTCCTCTCACACACATTATAAATGTCTCTCTTGAATCAGGATGTGTTCCTCAGCAGTGGAAAGGATCAGTCGTCAAACCTATACCCAAGAAACACTCTACAAAAGTGAATAGCCTTAATGACCTTCGTCCAAGATCTTAGCTACTGAAGTACCTAGATACCTAGCATCAAAGATAATTCGTAGAGAGGAAACCCACAACAGATCGCTGAGGAACATACATCTTAGATTCACTATTCCTATCCATCGTTCTTCTCTTTTTGAAGGATCATTCTCCTACTTGGTGGCTTATTTGCTCAATAACTTGCCCGCAGAATTCCTGAATCTATCTGCTTTCACTTTGAAGAAGAATCTCAAACAGGCTATCTTGAATGGGCAGCTAAATATTGATTTTAGTAAATTTTAATTCTGTCAGTTTTGTCTGCATAATATGTTCTTACTTGTTCCTTGAGCTTAGTTTGTATCATTTTAAATGTCCTTAGTCCATTTGTGTGTAATTGTCAATTTTATGTATATTATGACACAATAAATGCTTTATTATTATTATTATTAATGGTGTAAATGAAAAAATTACAGTACGCGAGGCCAATTAAATGCACTCGTGAATTACCGCACTCGACTTGCTCACAAGTTTTCGCTTGTGCGTAATTGCCACCTATCCCTCTCCTTACATAATATACTATTATTCCGCAGTTATTTGATGATAACAGAGTGGCACTTATAAAAAAATGATAATAGAAATATGTGTGCTCAACATTGACTTAATCTAGGTAAATAGTAGAAAAAAAAAACAGTCATATGGAGAAATAATCTTTGAGTACGAAGTTGTCTACGTGTTAACTATGCAAAGTAGTAGAAAGTATGGCTGGATGATAGTGCAAAGATAATGAACAATTGTTTGTTTATTTATGTAAAAGATGTTTGACTTTCGTCTTGAACTGTGGGAAGGATAGATAATATACTATATCAATTTCATTATTCTTGGGACTGACTGAGTTTTCATACTGCGAAAATAGTGTGAACTGGCAAACAAAATTTGGTTAGACTTAGAATGATTGAGGTGCAGATTATTCGTTTTGCAGTAATTTTTGATTGTAACTTGGTATATTTATGTAGGGTTCGGATTGATTGGTACATTTTTATATCATCAGCAGAGAGTACATATTGTGTGAATTGTAAACAGGTACAAATATCATTACAAATATCATTGACAGAGATATGAAAAAGGAGGGGACCGAGATGGGATCCCCGAGGAATACCTGATTAAATTTTGGACTAAATCGATTTCACAAGTATTATAGAAATTAATTGATAGCGTTCACTCATATGAAATCAGGAGTTCCAATATGTATCGAAGGTCTTCGAATAATCGATGTATATAGATAGCACAAGTTGTTCCACCCACTCCACATTTCAAGAACGTCTTCTATATTTGAAGTTAAATTTGTTAAAACTGATCTTTTTCCATCGAACCATGCTGGAAAGGATTGATTAGATGTTTCATCTAAAAAAAAAATCTTCATTGATTATAGACTCGAAAAAGTTTGCCAAGTCAATTCAGAAGTGAAGTAGACCTCTCTCTGTATAATTTGCTATATTGCATTCATCGCCAGACTTAAGTTGGTACGACCATTTCAACCTTCCACTGCTTTGGAAAGACGCCATATATCTGACTCTTGATGAAAATAGAATTAAGGGGTACAGTTATCGCGTTATTCATACATCTTTTCAAGAACAAAATTGGAATTATCAGGTTCTCATATTCTCAATAGAATGTCGTGTTTGTGACTCAATATTTGTTTCGTCAACATCAATCAAGCAAGCAAAATTACTGGAAACTCTTGTCAACGTTTCGGCTTCCCATTTAAAGCCATCATCAAGACTTGGCCACGAGGTCTGAGTATCCTTTTTTCCCAGCTATCATCATAACATAGTGAAGACTAAGTTTGTGTTCTAGTATTGCGGCTGTTCACTCCGAAGACAGCATAAGCCCCCTTACACGCTATAAGTATATATTGAGGCTGGAATCCCCTTCACCCCCGCGCTCTGAACCGGATGGGACGTCAAACCTGCTGATGTCTGCTGATTTGCAGGAAAGTTTTTGTTGCCAATTGTTCGTGACGAGCGGCGTTTTGGAGTTTGCTGGCGGTGAATGGTTTTTTGGATCTGCACCAAGCAAACGCATATACCACGATATCGCGACGATAATGTCACGATGTGACTTGCGGTGTCTTGCCTTGTCCGCACCGGCCAAGGCAAGATAATCTCGAAGTGCGACCTCATTATAACATCTCGGAGATGTCCATGTCACAGATGTGTTTTTTGGGGGGGTACCTACCCCCATTCAATAGTTCTCTGGGTAGGTACCACCAGATCCATTCACCGTCAGCAATATCGTTTTTCGCAACCCAGACCATTGAAAGATCTGACTGAAAGCCTGAAAACTTTTCCTTCGTTCATTCTAGGGGTCATTGATAAAGTATAAGCTGAGTTCTGACAAAACACGACTTCAGGGCAGTTTTTATAGCAAACCATCAAATATGCTCACTCATGCATGCGCTCACCCAAATATCTAATACCTAAGCAAGGCAAGCGACACCTAAGTGGTACAAGGTTAAGGTTAATGATAGAAAATCGGAATTTCGGAATTTTTCTACTGTCCATCTCCTCTTCACCTTTAGCTAAGTCTCGGAGAACGAAAAAAGGTGAAACGAGGTGAAATGAAAGAAGTAACTGTATTTTCAACTTGGGCTTCACATTGAAATAAATAAATGAAAAAATTGATAACCATTATTAATTTCCTGTTTCCTGTTCTGTTCAGACCCTATCGCGCTCCCCTGTTGCCATCAATTCAATCCCCATCAGATATCAGACCGGGTGGCATTGACAGATTTTTTGAACCAATTTTTTACAGTCTGCTTTTGAAATAGAAATTACTTGAAGCTGACACAAATAGTAATCTGCAAAAAAAGAATTACGCACTGCTATGTATGTGCTTCATGTCAAACTTACAATTTGCTTTGCTATTGAAAGAGTATGCCTCATGAACTTTTGTCATTCTCACGATGAAACTACTTCAAGTTGTGATATGCGCGTATTGTTAAAAGTTGGTTTTCATTACCTTTTCTTGCGCACTAGATTCGAATGGGTTCTAATATCTCTCTGTATCATTTGAAACAGTATATTTATAGGGTTATTGTACTTTGAGCGATGTTTTTATCTGTAAAATGTCTTCTATCCAAATTCTTGTTGAACTTAACGAAATCTTGGGTTTTACATCATATATACCATGCAGTGCATAATTTATTTTCAGATTACAATTTCTTTTTACTTCCCATTTCAGAGGCAGACTTAAAAATTGGTCCAAATAATCTGTAACTACCGTTCCGTCTAAAGAACCTAACATATATTTTCAAGTTACGCCACTGGAAGTATCTCGGTTAGTACGTTACAGTTCCCCCTCAACACCCCATAAAGGTACCCTGCTCGTACCATAAAGTCACTACGGGATACCGCATCTAGCGAAGCTTATGTGATCTAAGGTTTTAAGTGGGACTGTCGGATGCAGCAGATTGCAGCTCACTTCACTCCTCTCCCAACTTTTACCAAAGATAAAGAAGAAGAATAATATGAGTCATATCAGATGACGTTTCTTTGGCATTTCTGACAGCTTTTTGTTTATAGTTTATAGAACTCGGCAGATCGCAGATCAGTTCTATTTTTGTATTTTATCAAATCCTTATCATCATTGTAATTATTGGTAAATAGCCATATATCGGTCCACTACAATGTTTTCTAAGAAGGAAAAACCAAAGAAAAATCATTCTGGAAAGTCACTTTCACAGGTAAAGAATTCCTATTATTATAAATTTTTTACCAACCAAAATATTCATCTGAAACACTATTCAAAGTTTATAAAAATATATAAAATGTACAAGAATAGATCTGCTCTATTAAATACTGAGGAAATGGTCCTTTAAATTATTTTCAGGGTATCAATTAAGTGTCAACATTGAATTTTTTCAATACAAGAAATATATTGATTATTGGTGCAAGCTATTGCTTGGTCCGAAATTCTATTCAACCACTATTTTGTGAATAGCCTGTGGGAGACAATGCAGAACCAATATCATCAACATCAACATGTTGCTTTTCATTGGACATTGCTTCTCTTTTTTCGGATTTTTTTACTGTTTTCAATCAAGTGTATCAGATTTGCTGTTCCTGAGAGAACAAATATCAGGCAGCATTGTTAAGTTATAAGAAAAAAGTAAAAGGAGTAATAAGCTGTGAGAATTTCAGCCTCCACTTTTTGTTGGAAACTTTTATGCACTTGTCATAAGAAAGTTGGATAATTTCCATCTCTCATTACTTGAAACTGCTGCACAAATCTGGTGTATATATTCTAGCGTATACCTGAATAATCTTAAATCACCCCTTCCTCCATCGACTTCAATAAAAAATTCAATCATCTTTATCGGGTGTAAGATATTCAATCACCTATCAGAAAATATGAAAGGGGTTATGTCTAAGAAACACTTCAGAAGAGCTGTTAGAACTTTACTGCCCGACAGGTCCTCTTATAGTTTTGAAAAGCACTACAATGACAATATTTGTATCCTACTCTTTTTGAGTGAAGGACTTGATCAATATTTTTTTCTCTAAATCTTATGTTTCCACCTTATACTGTATGTGTGCTTGTAAATATTGTATGTATATCTGTAATCATGGTGAGGTGTCTGTCTTATTATTTTTAAATTAAATTTTAGTGTTGATAATTTTAATCTGATATGTTTTCATTGTGGGCAGATTATCTTCATTTTTATCAAAATTTGCTCTGTTGACAAGAATTTTTTCTTTGAACAATAAAGTACATATCTATCTATTGCATGTCTATGAAGTGAATAAAGAATTAACTCAAGTTTCGACTTCTGAGGGTTCATGTTCGTCAGGTGGTTAATGAAAAAACATATCAGCACCATTCAAACCAATTTAACATCCATGTAATTACCCTTGGGAGAAATTGAACTGATAACCAAAATCATTTCTCAGGGTACACCGAGTTCTTTTTAATTCAAATATCTGAACACTAACCAAAAAACAACTGCCCTCTACACTATCAACAAACAAGTTGGCAACATCAGCAGATAAATTGATACTCAAATATTTGATATGTATTGACCTATTTCAATTTTTTAGTATGGTCTGTTTGACATCCCCTCCAATTTTGACGATTCAGGGAATGAAGATATTGGTGAGACTGACAGTGATTTAGAAGCAGAATTAGCAGCATTGAGTGGAGGTGGTAATACAGCACCACAGCGGAAAAAACCGGCAAAGAAACTTTTGCCTGAAAAAGAGCTGAATGCAATGGTGGCCAATTCCATGAAAGATATTGATGATGATGATGTATCAGTTGATGAAAATGATCCAGAATTACTCAATGAATTGAGTGAACTAACAGGTATTCCTTTCAAGCTAGTATCATCAATTATGAAGCCATCAAACAATTCTTTTCGAGGAAGTACTTCCCTACTTTCCACGCTTTCCATGTGGTAATATAACTGTTCTCTATAGTAAGAATAGCATTCTTTACGAAATTCGCTCAGATTTCTCAAGTTTTCAGGTATTCATTGAATATTATTTTGACAACAGACACTTTTTTTTTAATGGCCTTCCAACATTTACCTTCCCGATTTTTTACACTATTACATTTACTTTTCAATATGTATTCTATCCCAAAACTCATTATGAATACAATAACATTATTTACTCATCAAATCAAAAGCACCCACTATAATGGATTAGTGTGAAGTTATCCACAAATTCTCATCCACAAATTCTGACCTTGGGTGAGGTATAGCAATATTATTGTGCAGTGTTGCCAAGTTTCTATAAAGTTTCCAAATCATATCGAACTAATTATAATTCTTGAACATAAGCCATATAGGGAGAAAACAATGACATTGGTGACAGAAAGTAACTTTCACTCGAAGAATCAAAATAGGTTAATGGAGTGTTATTCTTCATTTTAATCAATTTACAATAATTGAAAAATTCATGAATTATATACTTACTATGTAATTGAACCGATTTATGATTTATGGAAATTATGACCTATAATACATCTTTTTTATTTTGAACACTGGACATAATAAATACAATTTTCAATTGGAATGAATCGAAACAGAAAGGTGTATTGCGATCAAATCCGTTTATCTTGGGAATCATAGAGAGCTTTATCGTGAGAACTGGTCAAAATTTTATTCGATAATTATACCTTCACCGTATCCGTATGGTTTGAAATGTTATTCGTTGATGGAACTTTCACGGTGTACAAACGAAAATTTGTGGAAAACGATTCTTGATAGGAAAATACGGAAAATAGTGGATAGTGGGTATCGATCAAATTCGTTTTTTACTGAAACTGAGAAGTGCGTGTTGATGGGATATGGTTTGAAATGTTATTCGTTGATGGAACTTTCATGGTGTACAAACGAAAATTTGTGGAAAACGATTGTTGATAGGAAAATGCGGAAAATAGTGGATAGTGGGTTTCGATCAAATTCGTTTTTTACTGAAACTGAGAAGTGCTCGTTGATGGGATATGGTTTGAAATGTTATTCGTTGATGGAACATTCACGGTCTATAAACGAAAATTTGTGGAAAACGATTCTTGATAGGAAAATGCGTGAAATAGTGGATAGTGGGTTTCGATCAAATTCGTTTTTTACTGAAACTGAGAAGTGCTTGTTGATGGGATATGGTTTGAAATGTTATTCGTTGACGGAACTTTCATGGTGTACAAACGATATTTTGTGGAAATCGATTCTTGATAGGAAAATACGGAAAATAGTGGATAGTGGGTTTCGATCAAATTCGTTTTCTACTGAAATTGAGAAGTGCTCGTTGATGGAATATGGTTTGAAATGTTATTCGTTGATGGAACTTTCACGGTGTACAAACGAAAATTTGTGGAAAACGATTCTCGATAGGAAAATGCGTGAAATAGTGGATAGTGGGTTTCGATCAAATTCGTTTTTTACTGAAACTGAGAAGTGCTTGTTGATGGAATATGGTTTGGAATGTTATTCGTTGATGGAACTTTCATGGTGTACAAACGAAAATTTGTGGAAAACGATTCTTGATAGGAAAATACGGAAAATAGTGGATAGTGGGTTTCGATCAAATTCGTTTTTTACTGAAACTGAGAAGTGCTTGTTGATGGAATATGGTTTGAAATGTTATTCGTTGATGGAACGTTCACGGTCTACAAACGAAAATTTGTGGAAAACGATTCTTGGTAGGAAAATACGGAAAATAGTGGATAGTGGGTTTCGATCAAATTCGTTTTTTACTGAAACTGAGAAGTGCTCGTTGATGGAATATGGTTTGAAATGTTATTCGTTGATGGAACTTTCATGGTGTACAAACGAAAATTTGTGGAAAACGATTCTTGATAGGAAAATACGGAAAATAGTGGATAGTGGGTTTCGATCAAATTCGTTTTTTACTGAAACTGAGAAGTGCTTGTTGATGGAATATGGTTTGAAATGTTATTCGTTGACGGAACTTTCATGGTGTACAAACGATATTTTGTGGAAAACGATTCTTGATAGGAAAATACGGAAAATAGTGGATAGTGGGTTTCGATCAAATTCGTTTTTTACTGAAACTGAGAAGTGCTTGTTGATGGAATATGGTTTGAAATGTTATTCGTTGACGGAACTTTCATGGTGTACAAACGATATTTTGTGGAAAACGATTCTTGATAGGAAAATACGGAAAATAGTGGATAGTGGGTTTCGATCAAATTCGTTTTTTACTGAAATTGAGAAGTGCTTGTTGATGGAATATGGTTTGAAATGTTATTCGTTGACGGAACTTTCATGGTGTACAAACGATATTTTGTTGAAAACGATTCTTGATAGGAAAATACGGAAAATAGTGGATAGTGGGTTTCGATCAAATTCGTTTTTTACTGAAATCGAGAAGTGCTTGTTGATGGAATATGGTTTGAAATGTTATTCGTTGATGGAACTTTCATGGTGTACAAACGAAAATTTGTGGAAAACGATTCTTGAAAGGAAAATACGGAAAATAGTGGATAGTGGGTTTCGATCAAATTCGTTTTTTACTGAAACTGAGAAGTGCTTGTTGATGGAATATGGTTTGAAATGTTATTCGTTGATGGAACTTTCATGGTGTACAAACGAAAATTTGTGGAAAACGATTCTTGATAGGAAAATGCGGAAAATAGTGGATAGTGGGTTTCGATCAAATTCGTTTTTTACTGAAACTGAGAAGTGCTTGTTGATGGGATATGGTTTGAAATGTTATTCGTTGACGGAACTTTCATGGTGTACAAACGATATTTTGTGGAAAACGATTCTTGATAGGAAAATACGGAAAATAGTGGATAGTGGGTTTCGATCAAATTCGTTTTTTACTGAAATTGAGAAGTGCTTGTTGATGGAATATGGTTTGAAATGTTATTCGTTGATGGAACTTTCATGGTGTACAAACGAAAATTTGTGGAAAACGATTCTTGAAAGGAAAATACGGAAAATAGTGGATAGTGGGTTTCGATCAAATTCGTTTTTTACTGAAACTGAGAAGTGCTTGTTGATGGAATATGGTTTGAAATGTTATTCGTTGATGGAACTTTCATGGTGTACAAACGAAAATTTGTGGAAAACGATTCTTGATAGGAAAATACGGAAAATAGTGGATAGTGGGTTTCGATCAAATTCGTTTTTTACTGAAACTGAGAAGTGCTTGTTGATGGAATATGGTTTGAAATGTTATTCGTTGATGGAACGTTCACGGTCTACAAACGAAAATTTGTGGAAAACGATTCTTGATAGGAAAATACGGAAAATAGTGGATAGTGGGTTTCGATCAAATTCGTTTTTTACTGAAACTGAGAAGTGCTCGTTGATGGAATATGGTTTGAAATGTTATTCGTTGATGGAACTTTCATGGTGTACAAACGAAAATTTGTGGAAAACGATTGTTGATAGGAAAATGCGGAAAATAGTGGATAGTGGGTTTCGAGCAAATTCGTTTTTTACTGAAACTGAGAAGTGCGTGTTGATGGAATATGGTTTGAAATGTTATTCGTTGATGGAACTTTCATGGTGTACAAACGAAAATTTGTGGAAAACGATTCTTGATAGGAAAATGCGGAAAATAGTGGATAGTGGGTTTCGATCAAATTCGTTTTTTACTGAAACTGAGAAGTGCTTGTTGATGGAATATGGTTTGAAATGTTATTCGTTGATGGAACTTTCACGGTGTACAAACGAAAATTTGTGGAAAACGATTCTTGATAGGAAAATACGGAAAATAGTGGATAGTGGGTTTCGATCAAATTCGATTTTTACTGAAACTGAGTAGTGCTTGTTGATGGAATATGGTTTGAAATGTTATTCGTTGATGGAACTTTCACGGTGTACAAACGGAAATTTGTGGAAAACGATTCTTGATAGGAAAATAAGGAAAATATTGGATAGTGGGTTTCGATTAAATTCGTTTTTTACTGAAACTGAGAAGTGCTCGTTGATGGGATATGGTTTGAAATGTTATTCGTTGATGGAACTTTAACGGTGTACAAACGAAAATATGTGGAAAACGATTCTAGATAGGAAATAAGTATAAAATAGTGGGTAGTTAGTTTCTGTTTGAGAATGCTAAACTGATTGCCCCCAACCAGGGTCACCATAGCCGACTGGTACGGGAGGCGATAGAGAGCCACAAACACACGGACAATTTCAACAGAAAAGAAGAAGCGTTGAGTCTAAACAGAATATGGAATCCCATTCTTAGGAAATCAAGAATAACTAATGAAATCACGGCAGGTAGTGCGGCAATTAATAATGATGATTATTCCCCGAACCCGACAGAAGTAATTAACACTCCAGACTACCTGTTCAATATAAATACGCCTTACGAAATCGAAACTTTTAGTCATCGGAATAATAGATGAGAGATGAGTAAACCTCTGAAGAAGCTAGCCACCCGCGCTATAATCCAATTAAATAAACTGTTCAAGAGCCCAAAATGACGATTTTCGCCTACCCCAAAAGTAGCTGTGGATTCCGGCAGACACAGGTGTCCTTATTATCCCCTAAAATTTGCGCCAGATTCTGTCCGTGCGTTTAGCAACAATTAGCGGTTGAGTGCCTGAAATCATACTGTTTTTTGTTTTTGCTTATATAATGAAAACTATTGGTCGGATCGAAAAAAATTTGATTAGCGTTAGCCCCAAGTCGATATTCTAATTTGTTGCTAAACTATTGCGCTCGGAATTCAAAAGAGGCTTTTTTTCATTATTTTATTAAAAAATGTTGAAATGCATTCAGGTGTTGCAACTGTCAATTTGGGAAGCTCTCAACTAGTAGAAACTACAGTTCCAGTTCGGATGAAAAACAGTTGATAGGTAAGCAACAATCTAATTTGTTACTAAAAAAAGTGTCCCACTAGATTGTTATTTCTTGCCCTATGGATCATGGTAGAGCAATGAACGAAACGGTTTTTGATAGTCAAAGAGTTGAACTACAAACTATCATTTCTGGAAAATCGATTTTTGCAATGTGATACCTTCAAAAATGGCGTCAAAAAAACAACGTTATTCAAACTAAAAAACAATGAGGAAAAAATGGTCGTATCAAAATGCGACAAAATGCATTGGAAAGCTGCCATTTTTCTACGAATGTTGCCAACCTGACTTTTAGTCCATGATAATTAGGAGTCGAGATAACACTTTTTTCATCTAATTCTCCCTCCCTTTGTTTATTTATATGAAGCAACGAGACCTTGACAACTGCACAGAGCAAGAGTCATATTATCCATAGAAACCAGCAGAATTTGTTTTCCACAATTATTCATCATATTTATTGATGGGAGCAGTGGAGGTTCTTCTGGGACCGTTCGACGTGCCGTGTGGAGGGGGAAGCCGGAGACCCAGCGCTAGGCGACCGTCCTTTCCATCGCGTGAAATAAACTGATCAGAGCCCAAAATGACCTCCCTGTCGTAATCTCGGGAACTACTGGACGGATTTTAGTTTTTTTTTTAATTTTCACTAGTGCATCGAGATATGATCGAATATCACTATGGCCTGTCTGGATTTCTTTCAGAAATCCCTCAAATCACAAATAATCCAATTTTTACGCTTCAAATTTAGTGAATAAATATATTTTTTGGAAGGTTAATGATGTCGTGACATAGGAAGTGAATGTTGACTCGAAATAGAATTGTTTCCTAGAAGAACTGTAGAAAGTATAAATGTATATTGATTTTGATAAAAAAATCTATTTTACATTTGTAAATGGTTTGCAGCTTGTTTACTCAACCGAAAAGCTTTTACCTGAGGATATGTTGAGACAAATTAGTTGTCGATGCACAAAAGGGTGCAAGAGAGTTACGTGTGGTTGTAAAAAACATGGAGTCTTTGTTATAGTTGCCGTGGTGAAACATGCACGAACGTTGAAAAAAAGATTGTTGAAATCTCAGATATTGATCCAGAATTTTCGGACGAGCATAATTTCTTTATATATGAATCAAATGTTCCGGTACAAAGCTACAGTTTGATTGATTATGGCAAATGTGTGCTCGACAGTGAAAATGATGAGGATGAGAGCGATGCGAGCGAAACTGAATATACTATCGCAAATAAGCGACCAAAGCTGTAATGAGAGTACACAAATGCTTTCAATGTATGTATAGTAAGGATATGTGAATATTTACGAATGTAAAATAAATTTTCTTATTAGAATCAATATACATTTATACTTATTCAATTCTTCTACGAAACAATCCTATTTCAAGTCAACATTCACTTCCTATGTTACGATGTTATTAACCTTAAAAAAATATATTTATTTCCTTACACTAAATTTGCAGCGTTAAAATTGAATTATTTGTGATTTGAGGATTTTCTGAAAACAATCCGGGTAAGCCACAGTTATATTCGATCATATCTCGATGAACTAGTTTAAATAAAAAAATATAAAATCCGTCCAGTAGTTCCTGAGATTACAGACAGCGAGGTCATTTTGGGCTCTGATCAGTTCATTTCACGCGATGTCGCTCTCTCCGGCTTTCTTCTCCACACGGCATCGGCACGTCGAACGGTCCCAGAAGAACCTCCAATGCTTCCATCAATAAATATGATGAATAATTATGGAAAACAAATTCTGCTGGTTTCTATTGATGATATGACTCTTGCTCTGTGCAGTCGTCAAGGTCTCGTTGCTGCATATCAATAAACAAAGGGAGGGGGAATTAAATAAATAAAAGGTGTTATCTCGGCTCCTAAGTATCGTAGAACAAAAGTCAGTTTGGCAAAATTCGTAGAAAAATCGTAGCTTTCCAATGCATTTGCAATAAGGACACCTGTGTCTGCCGGAATCCACAGCTACTTTTCGGGTAGGCGAGAATTTTACGGAAAAAGTTTATTTGATTGGACTACTACTAATTTTAATTAAAAATCTCTTAGTTCCCATTACTCTGACGATTTTTTAGTTATTTATTCATTAACATGTGTGTATATATGTTGATTTATATTTAAGATTAGACATTAGTCATTTCTCCCATTCCTGCAACCTTTTCAACACCACCAAAATATGCAAGATGTCACACACACGCTGAATCATGATCTCTGAATTCAATGCAGCTGATAAGTTCTTTCTGGATTCAGTTAGGAACGAAAAATATGAATCATGGCATAGATATGTGAGATATAATCAGCAATCATATGAAATAATTCCGTTTTCATAATTGATTATTTTCAAAATCATCTTCGATAGTTTCAAGAATTCGCTTTTCAAGAATTCGCATTCGAAATTGAGAATTTGGCCGCTATAACAACTAAAAGGTAGACAGATGGCCGATATTATATGCCGATGCAGAAAATAAGGCTTGGTACGTAACACAGTATGATTCAGCAGACTTCTGGATGAAAAAGTGCCATATAAATATTGTTACGTGCTCAACTTTACCTATATTAGACTATAAATTAGTGTAGTGAATATCTTGCTAGTAGTTTCCCAACACTGCGTTCAATATAACAATCAATAATCAATGTTTCTTTCTCTCATGAAAAATACTTGTTCCTTTTTGTTATAAGTGTTGATTTGCCGTAGATTTTCTGTAGATGATAATGAACCGTTTTCGAAATTGTATTTCAATTTCAATCTTTCAGTTTTTAAGACAACGCATGGTGAAGTAAAGAAACAAAGTTGAACAATTCTAAAATTCATATTTTTGTTCCGAATCAAACATAAGGTAGGGTAACTAAATTGAGATAAGGTAACAAATATAGAAAATCAAGTAGGTTCACTTCTTTGGGAAATTGCATGTATTTGAATTCTGACAATCTCATATATGTAGAAAAAAAACTAGAAACGTATTATTAGGAACTTGGATATTTTTGTAGAGAAATTACTTTTTATGTACAAACTCTCTTTGTTGATAGATATGTGTATATCATTCATTGTCGTTTGATTCATTCCATTTTATTAAAAGAAGTTGCAATTTCTAGTTTTTGATTCGGACATGAAACCAAAAAAATGTATCATTGAATAAGATCTTATTAATTAGGAGAATTTATTTTTCATACCATATCCCATCAACGAGCACTCCTCAGTTTTAATAAAAAACGAATTTGATCGAAACCCACTATCCAATATTTTCCGTATTTTCCTATCAAGAATCGTTTTCCACAAATTTTCGTTTATAGACCGTGAATGTTCCATCAACGAATAACATTTCAAACCATATCCTATCAACGAGCACTTCTCAGTTTCAGTAAAAAACGAATTTGATCGAAACCCACTATCCACTATTTCACGCATTTTCCTATCAAGAATCGTTTTCCACAAATTTTCGTTTATAGACCGTGAATGTTCCATCAACGAATAACATTTCAAACCATATCCCATCAACGAGCACTTCTCAGTTTCAGTAAAAAACGAATTTGATCGAAAGAAACTATTCACTATTTTCCGTATTTTCCTATCAAGAATCGTTTTCCACAAATTTTCGTTTACAGACCGTGAATGTTCCATCAACGATTAATATTTCAAACCATATCCCATCAACGAGCACTTCTCAGTTTCAGTAAAAAACGAATTTGATCGAAACCCACTATCCACTATTTTCCGTATTTTCCTATCAAGAATCGTTTTCCACAAATTTTCGTTTGTACACCGTGGAAGTTCCATCAACAAAGAACATTTCAAACCATATCCCATCAACGAGCACTTCTCAGTTTCAGTAAAAAACGAATTTGATCGAAACCCACTATCCACTATTTTCCGTATTTTCCTATCAAGAATCGTTTTCCACAAATTTTCGTTTGTACACCGTGGAAGTTCCATCAACAAATAACATTTCAAACCATATCCCATCAACGAGCACTTCTCAGTTTCAGTAAAAAACGAATTTGATCGAAACCCACTATCCACTATTTCACGCATTTTCCTATCAAGAATCGTTTTCCACAAATTTTCGTTTATAGACCGTGAATGTTCCATCAACAAATAACATTTCAAACCATATCCCATCAACAAGCACTTCTCAGTTTCAGTTAAAAACGAATTTGTTCGAAACCCACTATCCACTATTTCACGCATTTTCCTATCAAGAATCGTTTTCCACAAATTTTCGTTTATAGACCGTGAATGTTCCATCAACGAATAACATTTCAAACCATATCCCATCAACGAGCACTTCTCAGTTTCAGTAAAAAACGAATTTGATCGAAACCCACTATCCACTATTTTCCGTATTTTCCTATCAAGAATCGTTTTCCACAAATTTTCGTTTGTACACCGTGAAAGTTCCATCAACGAATAACATTTCAAACCATATCCCATCAACGAGCACTTCTCAGTTTCAGTAAAAAACGAATTTGATCGAAAGCAACTATTCACTATTTTCCGTATTTTCCTATCAAGAATCGTTTTCCACAAATTTTCGTTTATAGACCGTGAATGTTCCATCAACGAATAATATTTCAAACCATATCCCATCAACGAGCACTTCTCAGTTTCAGTAAAAAACGAATTTGATCGAAACCCACTATCCACTATTTTCCGTATTTTCCTATCAAGAATCGTTTTCCACAAATTTTCGTTTGTACACCGTGAAAGTTCCATCAACAAATAACATTTCAAACCATATCCCATCAACGAGCACTTCTCAGTTTCAGTAAAAAACGAATTTGATCGAAACCCACTATCCACTATTTTCCGTATTTTCCTATCAAGAATCGTTTTCCACAAATTTTCGTTTGTACACCGTGGAAGTTCCATCAACAAATAACATTTCAAACCATATCCCATCAACGAGCACTTCTCAGTTTCAGTAAAAAACGAATTTGATCGAAACCCACTATCCACTATTTCACGCATTTTCCTATCAAGAATCGTTTTCCACAAATTTTCGTTTATAGACCGTGAATGTTCCATCAACAAATAACATTTCAAACCATATCCCATCAACAAGCACTTCTCAGTTTCAGTTAAAAACGAATTTGTTCGAAACCCACTATCCACTATTTCACGCATTTTCCTATCAAGGATCGTTTTCCACAAATTTTCGTTTATAGACCGTGAATGTTCCATCAACGAATAACATTTCAAACCATATCCCATCAACGAGCACTTCTCAGTTTCAGTAAAAAACGAATTTGATCGAAACCCACTATCCACTATTTTCCGTATTTTCCTATCAAGAATCATTTTCGTTTGTACACCGTGAAAGTTCCATCAACGAATAACATTTCAAACCATATCCCATCAACGAGCACTTCTCAGTTTCAGTAAAAAACGAATTTGATCGAAAGAAACTATTCACTATTTTCCGTATTTTCCTATCAAGAATCGTTTTCGACAAATTTTCGTTTACAGACCGTGAATGTTCCATCAACGAATAACATTTCAAACCATATCCCATCAACGAGCACTTCTCAGTTTCAGTAAAAAACGAATTTGATCGAAACCCACTATCCACTATTTTCCGTATTTTCCTATCAAGAATCGTTTTCCACAAATTTTCGTTTGTACACCGTGAAAGTTCCATCAACGAATAACATTTCAAACCATATCCCATCAACGAGCACTTCTCAGTTTCAGTAAAAAACGAATTTGATCGAAACCCACTATCCACAATTTTCCGTATTTTCCTATCAAGAATCGTTTTCCACAAATTTTCGTTTGTACACCGTGAAAGTTCCATCAACGAATAACATTTCAAACCATATCCCATCAACGAGCACTTCTCAGTTTCAGTAAAAAACGAATTTGATCGAAACCCACTATCCACTATTTTCCGTATTTTCCTATCAAGAATCGTTTTCCACAAATTTTCGTTTGTACACCGTGAAAGTTCCATCAACGAATAACATTTCAAACCATATCCCATCAACGAGCACTTCTCAGTTTCAGTAAAAAACGAATTTGATCGAAACCCACTATCCACAATTTTCCGTACTTTCCTATCAAGAATCGTTTTCCACAAATTTTCGTTTGTACACCGTGAAAGTTCCATCAACGAATAACATTTCAAACCATATCCCATCAACGAGCACTTCTCAGTTTCAGTAAAAAACGAATTTGATCGAAACCCACTATCCACTATTTTCCGTATTTTCCTATCAAGAATCGTTTTCCACAAATTTTCGTTCGTACACCGTGAAAGTTCCATCAACGAATAACATTTCTAACCATATCCCATCAACGAGCACTTCTCAGTTTCAGTAAAAAACGAATTTGATCGAAACCCACTATCCACTATTTCACGCATTTTCCTATCAAGAATCGTTTTCCACAAATTTTCGTTTATAGACCGTGAATGTTCCATCAACAAATAACATTTCAAACCATATTCCATCAACAAGCACTTCTCAGTTTCAGTTAAAAACGAATTTGATCGAAACCCACTATCCACTATTTCACGCATTTTCCTATCAAGAATCGTTTTCCACAAATTTTCGTTTATAGACCGTGAATGTTCCATCAACGAATAACATTTCAAACCATATCCTATCAACGAGCACTTCTCAGTTTCAGTAAAAAACGAATTTGATCGAAACCCACTATCCACTATTTTCCGTATTTTCCTATCAAGAATCGTTTTCCACAAATTTTCGTTTATAGACCGTGAATGTTCCATCAACGAATAACATTTCTAACCATATCCCATCAACGAGCACTTCTCAGTTTCAGTAAAAAACGAATTTGATCGAAACCCACCATCCACTATTTCACGCATTTTCCTATCAAGAATCGTTTTCCACAAATTTTCGTTTATAGACCGTGAATGTTCCATCAACGAATAACATTTCAAACCATATCCCATCAACGAGCACTTCTCAGTTTCAGTAAAAAACGAATTTGATCGAAACCCACTATCCACTATTTTCCGTATTTTCCTATCAAGAATCGTTTTCCACAAATTTTCGTTTGTACGCCGTGAAAGTTCCATCAACAAATGACATTTCAAACCATATCTCATCAACGAGCACTTCTCAGTTTCAGTAAAAAACGAATTTGATCGAAACCCACTTTCCACTATTTTCCGTATTTTCCTTTTTCCGAGAAATCGTTTTTCACGAATTTTCATTTGGATACGGTGAAGGTATGATTATCAAATTCTGACCAGTTCTCAAGATAAAGCTCTCTATGATTCCCAAGTTAAACGGATTTGATCGCAATACACCTTTCTGTTTAAATTCATTCCTATTGAAAATTGTATTTATTATGTCCAGTGTTCAGTATAGAAAAGAACTATTATAGGTCATAATTTTCATAATTCATAAATCGGTTCAATTACATAGAAACTATATGATTCATGAATTTTTCGAGTGATAGTTACTTTCTGTTCTAAAATTGTTCGTTTCCCTTAACCAGCTGACGAACGTCAACCCTCAGAAGTCGAAACTTGTGCAAGCAATAGATCAACGAGGCCTTACCTTTTAACGTGCTATTACCCAGCACCAGTGTCATTGTTTTCTCCCTAAATGGCTTATGTTCAAAAATTGTAATTAGTTCGATATGATTTCAAAACATTATAGAAACTTGGCAACACCGCACAATAATATTGCTCCACCTCACCCAAGGTCAGAATTTGTGGATGAGAATTTGTGGATAACTTCACACTAATCTATAATGGCGGGGTTGAGAATTAAAACCATTCTATACTACTATTTCAGAAATAATATTAGCTATTCTACCCTATAAATACTGTCAATACTGACCAAAGTATATATTTAAATTTCACCACCTATACTACCGTTTTTCCTAATATTGTTTTTTATAAGTGGGAAAATGTCCGTTTCTGTTAAATACAGATTCAGAGTCAGTCAAATTATAAAAATGATACAGGGACTGATTCAGACACAGATGATTCCTCATGTCAACTGTATGTCTCTTATTTCTGTCTGACTAAAAGACTACTCTTAGTAAGTAGAGATGATTGGAATATATGTTTTTGAATTTCATCAATTGATATTTTTTGTTTATCAGTTGAAACAAATTTTCGGGTGATCTTTCCACATTTTTTTGTAAAAAAAGACAATAATGTTACTACCTATGAGGCGAGTTTTCAGAAAATCCGATCTGTTACCTTTGGAAACCTGCATTTATATCAGTTTACTCAACCTGAATCACAACCTGAATAAATATTTTCATATATCATAATCATTGAATCTCCAACTATGGTTACTTTGAAATAAATGAAATGACTCTAAGTAATAAATAAACGGAATATTACATTTCCAGTTCTCATACTACTTCCACTATTAGTGTACCTAACTACTTTTCTTCGGGCTTGAAGGCCGTCGTTCTTTGGAATTTCTTCCTAACGTTTCGCTAGCGCGAGTGGCCAGCTTCTTCAGAGGCTACTATGTTGACAAGTAAGAATAGCCATTTATGAGAATTAATTTCAAAAGCAAATATGAAAAATCAAACAGGAAAGTTGAATTTTCCTTCAGTAGACGAGCATTAAAGGCCCTATAGGACCATAAGTGTCAGTGTCCTCGAAGTAAATTAAATAATGCATGTCTCTTTTGTGATATGAAATATCATTCATTTTTGTTTCATCGACAGATATCACAGAATTTCTATGGGTTCATCACATCAACTCTTCCTGAATTTTTTTGAGTTAACTTCAATCAGTTTTGTGAATAACCTGCCCAAAGTAAAAAAGACTCTCTCTCTTCGTGTATTGGCCGTTGTTTCCTAGAGTAGGGGCCAGTGAAAAGAAAGTCACATTATTTGTAATTGCCACTCTCAAATACCCTAGGCAGCTACAAGATCGTAAAATTCGATCAATATTCATATATTCGAATGAAAGATATTCAGAATTATATAATGAGAGTGTATTCAAGTAAATTGATATGATTTTTTAATTGAATTAACATTGAAAATTGATTTTTTGTGGTTTAAAAATAAACTAGAACTGAAAGCCATGAACAAGTAGTCCATTTCTGAAAAATAAGCCAGCGTTAAATAAAGATTGATCAATCAATAAAGACATCACAAGACTGTCCTTTTCATTTCATAAAAGTTCAAAGGATCATCAATACTGAAAATAATGCCTTTTTACGAAAATTTTGTCTGATCTTGATATCTATTCCTGAAGGGGGCCTTCACTTTTTTCTAATCCTTTGAGTAGCCACAGTTTTTGTATCATAACTTGTATAATGCAATCAATTTCTCATTTTCGGCTACAAATTTTTTACTGTGAATGCATTAGTTTTTTTCATTTAACGCTTTTTTCAACTAGCAGGTTTCTTACTTTATAGAGCATCATTCTTTTCTATTTTTCATTCTGAATCATCATACATTTTTTGATGGTAAGCAAAGTTTTCGAGTTATTCGGCAGAAACCGTCCAAAAACTCGGCTTTTTCACAACAAAAATCCTAATTTCCGATCACGAATAGTCGGAAAATTTTCGAAATAGGTATGAAACATAACCCAGAAAGTCTCTCTTCAATAAATTCACAGTATTAGGAGATTCAGTGTTTTGAGAATCTGAAAGGCGTTTTGTACTAAAAATATTCATAATTTTTGGGTATATTACCATATTCAATGAATTGAAGACTTTTGTACAAAAGTGTATCATTGTAAAAGTTCTTATTGCTTTTGACTTTCATCATCTTCAGTGCTCACTCGTCGAAAGGGCTTTGCAATAAGAATTTTTACAATAATACACTTTTATTCAAAAGTCTTCGATTCATTCATAACAAAGAAGTGTATTCAGCTTCCCAAATTCATCACCACAATTGTCATCGCCAGATGACCAATTCCATGAACCTAGTTGGTAAAGCCAAATTTCTCGTCGGTTTTTCATCATTGTCAGAAACCAATTATTTGACGAATTGGGCTTTTAGGTGATGCAGATGATGATGATGACTCGCCAACTTCACAAAGTGAACCACAGAGTACTGGTTCTACTGATACCGAGCGAATTTTGTGTGAACGACTGAAAAATTATGAAATCGCCGAGAGAACAGCAAAAGAATCTGGAGAAGTGAGTAAATCTAGGAGGTATGGCAGAGCTGTCAAAACATTAAAGGATCTGTTGAAACAAGCGAAGTCAGGCAAAGTTATCGACTTGAGTGACGAAACTGTTCCGCCGGAAATTCAGCCGGTCGCTCAGAAAGGTCCAAGCCAGCCAGTGCCTTCTAGACCTGCACCAGCTGTACCACCTAGAGCGCCTGTTTCACAACAAGCGGAAGAAGGTATTAGTTCTAAACCTCTACTACCGGAAGCTGTAGAGGAAAGTGTTAAAAGAGAAAAAGAAAATATAGACGAGGAACTACTGAATATGCTTCGTGAGCGTCAAAAAGAATATAAAGTAGCCGCTCTTGCTGCAAAGAAATCTGGCGATTCTAAGAACGCGATAGTATTAGTGAAAGTAGCTAAACAATTCGATGCTGTCATTGTTGCGGTCCAAAATGGGCAGGAGGTCGATCTGTCGCAAATGCCTGGCCCACCGAGCGAACTGCTCGCCAGAAGCCAACCCGAAGTCCAAGAGAGTGAAACCCAAAAGAATTCCGTTCCAGAAATAACTCTGCCAGAGGAAGCTGCGAGTTTGCCGGAACCACAACTAATCACAGCTACGACGGATTTGGAGGCGCTCGAACAGCGGTTGGCTTTTTATAAAGAGCACGAAACTAAGGCTAAGGAAGAGGGCAATTCCAGTAAGGCCCGACGGTACGGCAGGCTGGTGAAACAGTTCGAACAAGCTTTGAAGGCGCAAAAGGCTGGAAAACCTGTTGCCCTGGATGAATTGCCGACTCCGCCTGGCTTTGGGCCTTTTCCTAGTCAAGCTAAGGCAGAGGCAGCTCCTAAGCCAGTAGTAAACACGCCAACAAGCCCACCCAAAACTAGTCACGAGGACAAGGGGGATACACCCGAAAAAGTCCCGAAACTCTCAGGTGAGTAGAGGAAATTAGTAAGCAAGAGGCGTCTTCCTTGATTACATCATTTAATGTCATCATATGAATTGCCACACATCAATAAAGAATAAAAGTCAAAGCATGTGTCATTTTTTCAATTACTTCAATCAGGAAGGCAATATTATATTCACTTGTGCAGCATTTTCAAATTCAAACAAAAAAACGGTCCGAAAAAAAAGGTAATTAACTTTAATATAGGAATATCTGTTCCAGAACGTCATACATTTGTTGTTAACTTTAATATAGGAATATCTGTTCCAGAACGTCATATATTTGTTGTTTGAAGAAACAGCCAACACATTTAATTTGGCATCAGTAGCCTGTATTTATATATGTTGGATTCTTTTATCTATTAGCAATAATGAGTCATAAATTTGGTCAAAGGTTAGAGTTGAAGTCATAATACATCATAGAGGGTTATTTGCACCTTTGCTATTCGCTGTGTGCGTTACATGACGCGACATCTGGTGGTATAAATATGGCAAAATTCTGCGCTACGTGACACGTGGAGTGCATGGGAAAAAAAATAAAAATTCAAGAATAGTTGTTCATTTTAGCTTGAAATAATCAGTTCTGAAGACAAGACGTTTTCATATGAGAATATTTATCGAGTCTACAGAAGAAGAAGTAAGTTCGACATTCAATTTTGTGTGTATTCAGCATAATACTAAAATGCCTAGAAGTCCTGGTGACTCAACTGATTAGATTTTGTTTAGATTTTTGTTGCGAAAAAACAATCGACGCTTTCGAAGGTTTCCCCTATTTTTTCGGTAGAGGGCGTTATGTTCCCATTTTTCAAATTTGATGACAAGTGTCAAGTTAATAGTCATATTGTCATGTCAGTTTGAAATTTTGATGTTTACGATGTTTTTATCATGTTTATTTGTTGATTTCATTGCATTTAAATATCGAAACGTTGTTACTGGTATCTCATTGTCCACCCATTATCCTTTAGGTTGCGATCTCTTCTCGCTAGCCAATCAAATAAAAGTGGAAAAACCCGACTGCACATTATTTTCACTTAGTTCAAATTTAGCTTCAGACAAGACTGACAAGAGCGTGTTGGCGACATCTGTACATATTGTACGGAAACCTCCAAAAGCTCAATTATCCACCAAAAATCAAGCAATCCAGTTTTCGCCACTTTTATCCCAAACTTCTACAGGTATAAGTAAACACACCAGGGTTTCAAGGCATCTTACATAATACTAAAATTCTGCTGGTTATGAAAACGTAAACATGAGAATATCATAGTGATAATAATAAATAGCATCATGAATAAATTGATTGATTCGATATTCGAATCATGTAGTTTGACTGAAATTACTTTGGCATGAATGAAGTCTAAGAATGATTTATTTTTTCAATTGAAAAACTGATAGATATACTGAAATTAAGTCATTATATATATTTTTCAGTATTATTAGTGCAATATGGACATGATTATTAGAACCGGCTTCGAAAAAATAACGCACTCGATCCTATTCCAACCAGCTATAGAACCAAAAGGCAAAGCTTTAGTTGAAGCTAAAGACATGTGGTACATGTCGAAGAGTTCAGAAAGAACGGGCATTAACATTTATGGTACCTATGCAGTATTTAATTTATTACCTTTTGACAGCTGAATTTTCAATCATATTTCTTTTCATATCAGTCGAAGAAAATTTGGATGGAATGTAGCTTGCACTCATTTCCTCTTCGCTCTTTTCATTTTCAAAAAAATGAGCACTGCAAATGAGAGTAGTGGGTTTGGGATTCCAATTTGACTTGAAACCACTGAAAGTAATTTATTATTTATACAAATATAATCTATTATACTATTTTTTCTGCATCATGTAATATTAGAAAAAGTAAGGTTAAGATACTCACTAGTGTTTTCTTACGGCGTCAATCCACTCTTTCCTTTGAACTAATTTATGTTTAGCTGTTGGAAAACAGTAAGATTTATATTCACAATTTGTCGAATTATTCGCACAATTTTTAACACAGCATCTATGATAACCCATTATATTAAATGTATATAATATGTGATTTTGACGTATTCCACGTGTATATTTGTCCGTAGTAGCTCAGTGAAGTGCCACATTTCTCCACCCCACGCGCACGATCGTTCGGCAGTTCCCCCACTATTCTGTTGCACACAGCGAATAAGAAGAACTCAATTCCTTTTGATGTCAACCTAATTGACGGAATGTGAATTGAGTGCGAGTGTTTTTATTTTGTGATTGAGTTTTGTCAATCAAAGGTTTCGCAATAATTCAAGTTGACAATATTGTATTAAGTAACTTTGACAATAATGAAACTGGTGATAAACATCACGAATACCAAATATAAAATCGGATAACCACTTAAATTATTATCGATTATCGTCGATTGAACATACATTTGACTTAGAAATTCCCATTATGATTCAAGGATCAAACTTTGGTGTTTATTTTTGGGTGTGTAAAAATTAAAAATGACCATAAAGCAGCATTGTTACAACTTTCAGTAAGAAAAACATTTTCTGTATATAATTCAAGAATCAAATCTTGTCCAAGTTTATCATCAACACTTTTTTTCTCTAGTTAACAAACCGTTTCAGCTCCTGGAGTTTGTCATATTGGCTGTGGTAGGTATATTTAAAAAAGAGCCCCAACTTTAGATGGCCTAGTATCGTAAATTTACTATCTGCAGAATGATATGTGTTTTATCTACCAGATAAATTATTTAAGTCTATATGCTCGGAATGTAGATTTTTTGTTTTAATTTATTCAAGGGAATACAACTCATGCTGAAAAACAAGTCCTAATTTTGTTAGCCAAACAAAAACAATTCAAACAAGCTGCCCTAAATGCAAAGAAACAAGGTGATATAAATCAAGCCAAGGAATACTTGAAACAAGCAAAAGGCTTTGAAAAATTGATAGAGGCAGCCCAAGCTGGTTTACCAGTTGATTGGTCTTCTATTCCTGTTTCGCCGGAGGCTAAATCTCAATTGGATAATGAGTAAGTGAAACAAATTTATGAATTAATAATTTCATATGAACTCGTTTTCAATTCTTTATTTTTACTCAAGTACATCACAAATGAACGACTAGACGCAATGTATGAATCAACAGTTTCATCTGAATATGTTTTTAAATCATGAATATTTCTTTGTTTTCCTTATACCAAAGACCATTTCGCGGACGAGGTTTTCTTCGGTCTTGAAGGCCGTCGTTCTTTCTTCCTGACGTTTCGCTAGCGCGAGTGGCCAGCTTCTTCAGAGGCTTACTCATTTCCGATGACTAAACGTTTCGATTTCTCAAGGCATATTTATATTGATGCAGGTAGTCTGAAGTGTTAATTACTTCTGTCGGGTTCGGGGAATAATCATCATTATTAGTTGCCGCACTACCTGCCGTGATTTCATTAGTTATTCTTGATTTCCTCATAATGGAATTCCAAATTTTGTTTAGACTCAACGCTTCTTCTTTTCTGCTGAAATTGTCCGCATGTTTTTGGATCTCTATTGCCTCCCGTACCAGTCGGCTATGGTAACCCTGGTTGGGGGCAATCAGTTTTGCATTTTCGAACAGAATCCTGTGGTCACCCTCACTCGGTGCGTGTTCCGCCACCGCCGATTTGTCGGTTTGCCCCAGCCTGCAGTTCCTTTGATGCTCTTTGAGCCTTGTACCCATGGATCTTTTCGTGGTACCGATGTAAACCTTCCCACAGGTGCACGGTATGCGGTTAACCCCTGCCGCTGACAGTGGGTATATTTTGTCTTTAGCCGACCTGAGGCTTTGTTGGATCTTCTTGGTCGGCTTGAAAACCGTTTTTATGTTATATTTCCCCAAGAGTTTCCCAATTCTGTCAGTGACCCTCGGAATATATGGCAGATATGCATTCGCAACCACCTGAGAGTCCTCCCTGTTATGAACTGTGGGACTCTTCAGTTTCATGGTCCTGTTGATCTCAGATACATTGACCTTGAGGTCAAATGGATACAGTAACGTCAGGAAGAAATTCCAAAGAACGACGGCCTTCAAGCCCGAAGAAAAGTAGTTACACGGGAAGACGGTGTTCCGTTATTATCATCAATATAATCTTAAATTCAATGGAAAACGTTAAAAAATCAAACTATTATTCAAGAACATCAATTGCCAATAAGAGACGTGGGAAAATAGAAAATTCAAAATCAACCACTATCAGTAACTAATTTAATAAGTATTGTTCCAGATACGACATAGTTATGGCAGAGGAGGTAGTAGAAGATACATCAGAAGACATGGATCTGTTAGCTCGTTTGGAGAATCAACTTCAAAAACAGTTGAAAATGTGCCTAACCACAAGAGACCACAACAAAGCTCTCGGTGATGTTGCTAGTATGAATAAATTTGAGAGGTTGGCATTGAATGTTACGAAAGATCTTGACGTTATCAGAATGGCTCGTAAAACAACCAGAGTGGTACCAAAATTTCATTACGAACAGAAAGATTTTTCTATTGTTAAGAGCTTTACGGAAATAGATGAAAATCAAATGGAAGTAACGATTCATAGAGGAATCAGTTACCAATCAGACAACCCAAAAGCGATTGATACTTATGTCAAATTGGAATTTCCTTTCCCACAGGTAATGTCAGATGTTCCGTACATTATTACTTTCACAAACTTCAGATACTTTATGAAATTATTTTCAGGATGCCCCATTCAGCGATAGAACTTCCACAATAAAAGACACAAATAACCCAGAGTACCAGAAAACCTTCGTCATTCCAATACAGAGAAACTCAAGACAGTGTCAAAGGACATTCAAGAGGCATGGTATCAAATTTGAAATATACTCCAAAGGGTGAGTTTCTTTTTTCTCTTGACGAACTTCTGTATCAAATAGTCAATAAACCAATTCTGATGTTGGCGCTGAATTTTATATCAGCGCTAACTTCTGTTTCTGTTGTTACAGTGGTTTCTTCAGGAGTGATGTACTTATAGGAACGGTCAATGTCAAGTTACAACCCTTGGAAACGCAGTGCGAAATTCACGAAAGTTTTGATGTGAGTACATGTTACATTTCAAAAACTTAATAATTGTTTCCAAGTTACATCGATTCTTTTTTGAAACAGAAGTTATGACTATTATATCCAGTTTAAAAACTAATAAATCACCCGGTATTGATGGTATTACATCAGAGATATTGAAAACCATTAGTATTATAGTAGCAAAACCACTTATGCACTTATTCAATACAATTATAAATACTGGTCAATACCTCGATGCATTAAAAAAATATAAAATATTGAAAATCAGAATTGATGAGTATCTTGAAAAAAATAGTATTCTTTCTGAAAACCAGTTTGGATTTCGCAGCGACGTCTCAACTGAGCATGCATTATGCCATCTCACAACTCAAATTTATGAAGCCATAGAAGAAAAATCCCCAATTGTTTGTTTATTTCTAGATTTAGCTAAAGCTTTCGATTCAGTGAGTCATGAGTTATTACTACAAAAATTAGAAAAAATTGGATTTCGTGGATTGAGTTATAAACTGATAAAAAGTTATCTAGGAAATCGAAAACTATGTGTCAAGATAGGTGACTATATTAGTTCAGAAAAAAATTTGAATTATGGAGTTCCACAAGGAACAGTTCTAGGTCCTGTGTTATTTAACATATTTCTGAATGACATTTTTTATGTGAAAACAGGAGGTTCCATACACAGTTTTGCAGATGATACTGTTATAATCTATATATCAAATACATGGCAATCTCTTAAAATACTCCTACAAAATGACTTTGAAAATATGAAAAATTGGTTCGACAATAACTTATTGACTCTCATTTTCGAGAAATCACATTATCTCCCCTTTACTTCTTATAGAAATCATCTACCTTATCTTGGACCTACTGAAATAAATGACTCATATATAAAAGAAGTCGACCATATCAAATATTTAGGCATCATGATAGACAGGCATCTAAAATGGAATTTCCAAATTGATTACCTAATAAAAAAATTACGCCCTCTATTGCCAAAATTCAAATTTCTTCATAATATTCTTAGTAAAAAAAACACATGGATATGATTTATTTTTCTTTATTTCAATCTCAAATAAATTATGGTATACTGTCATGGGGGGGAGTTAATCAGAATTATCTGAAAAATTTGAAAAATTTACAAAAATGGTTCTTAAAAATTATGTATGGTAAAAATATGGATATCAGACAATTATTTTGTCTTAATATAATAACTTACATATTTTCTCATAAAAACTGCTGTAAGTATAATAAACATTTATATAATACATGAAATAAAAACTAAATTACTGCTAAAAATAAAATTTCCAAAGCCAAATCACAAAAAAACTTATATTTAGCATCATTTATTTACGATAAATTACCAAATTCGGTTAAAGTAACAAAGTCAAAATATTCTAATAAAAAACTTGTGAAAAAATGGATTCTTGAAACTCCCAGATTATTTTTCCAGAATCTTATAGAATTGAAATTTTCCATGTGACTGCCAGTGTGCTGATTATACTGTCATTTTCATTTATTGTTCAAATGTTATTATATTATTAAATCATTTATTTTTAATCTATAATAATTATTCAATAAAATATCTAATCCTTACAAGTGCAATAACTTCGTAAGGTTTAAATATTTATTCACAGATTATTTATTTTAAAATTGTAATATTGAGATTTATTGTGAATAAGTATTATATATAAGTATAAGATGTAATTTCATGGCAGTCAGTATATCTTGTGTAGCAATTACTTTTCTAGCCTGTCTTTGAAAGTGATAATGTGGTCCGTATTGTAGTCCGTACCCGAAAGATGATTACTTCCCGTCTTTCCATTAGTTCATTGCAAGGGAAATTGTGACAGCTCTGCCGGGACAGAATATTTTGATTGACTAACAATGACTCTTTTGCAGCTACTAGATGGCAGGAAAAAAGTCGGTGGCAAATTAGAAGTTCAAATGAAATTAAGAACTCCTATTGTTACGCAACAAGTCGAGCATATTCAAGAGAAATGGCTTATTATAGATCAATAAGAGAAGCCGTCAAGAGCATATGAGTGATTGAAGAAAAATCTGGTTTCACCAAAAAAAAATTGACAAATGTTAATTAATTTTAAGTTTTAATATATACAGTACATAAATAATATAAAATATCCTAATGTATAAAGAAATGCCATGGACATCATGCAAAAAAAGTAATTATGTGATAAGATGTGATATCGTCAGTTTGAATATTATTGAATGCACTTGCAAATGTATTTCATCAGTTTTTTAATTGTCCTATAGCCATCACAAAATGTAAATATTTTCAATATACAGTTTCGAATTCTGTTGATAATTCAATTTCTCATGTCTATTATTTATTTTAGTTACTTTTTCACTTTGAATCAGTATTAAAGAAATCTTGTTTAAAAGAAGTAAAAGACTAACAATTTAATGGACTCTGATGACTGCATCTGATGCAGTCATCGGAGTCTTACTCAAGATATAATGAGCCTCTGAAGAAGCTAGCCACTCCCGCCAGCGAAACATCAGGAAGAAATTCCAAAAAACGACGGCCTTCAAACCCGAACAAAAGTAGTAATACCGAATATTTCCATCGTATGTTAGAAATCCCATATGAAGCGGGACATTTTCGATCAATTACAGAGATAAATTACCGGCGGGACATTTTCGGGCTGGTAAATACCCGGTAGGTATCGAAAAATACCCGCTCGGTCCGTGTATCTATAGTAACGATTGATAAAATGTACATTTGTCATTTTGACAGGCATAAATACTGAATTTTAAACGTCGTTGTTTTAACTCCGGAAATATTCTACCGAATTACACTCGTGCATCAAAATAAACATAATAATTTTCCATTCAAGCATGTTGTCATTAAAAAAACTGCATTCGGTTATTTTCATATTTTGCTAAAAGAGCCCTCCTTCGGAGTCGGGCTCTTTCGACAAAATATGAAAATAAACTCATGCAGTTTTTAGACAACATGCTTTCATGGAAAATTATCGGTAATTTTGAAGCACTTGTGTAATTACTCCCGAAAACCTCGGCCTCGGTAGTTTTTCCAAATATCAGTGGTGAAGGCCCAAACAGATTTTTTTCGGCAACCGAATAATTCGATAATTGCTGTCCCAAGAGCTCGCTGATTAATAAAGATAAGATTGGAACATTTAGTGTAGAAGTTTTTCTAGAGATCAATTACCCCAACACCAAACTATTACGGTAATTGATCTCTAGAAAAAGTTTCGCCGATTAAATGATCTTGTTTACGAATGAGAAATCAATGGAGAAATTATAGATGAGTAAAATTGTAATATAAATAAATCATATTCATATCCCAAGAAAGCTGAGTTTGATTCAAGTTGCATGTTCCTGCTGTACAAACTGATGAAGACCTGTCTTCAATGAATCAATTCCGTCTAGCCTAGGCAAGTAGCTGTTTTAAGCACTATTCTTTCTTTATGTACATTAACTGTCTGTGGGTGTTCATAAATATTAGAAGTGTTACTTCTTATATAGATGTTGAATTTGAAAAATTAAATACTTTTCGAATCATTACTTTGATTCTCTGGTAATGCTTTAACCTTCAAGACCACAAGTTGTACATTGTTTTTTATCCTTAAAAATTATTTTCAATATTGATTTCATATTCGGCCTCACACCCCAGGATAAAAAATCCATAATTAAGTTAGTGACTGATCTAGGGTCTGATAAATAAAAGATCAATTTTAAAATGACGCAAAAGTAGAAACAAAAATTCATTTGATTTTGTTTAAAGGATTTTTGCCTTTTTTTATATGCAGATTCACACGAAAGGGAAGCCCTGTAATGTTCAAATAACACCGCGTGAATCAATTGACAGGAGATACGAATTAACATTCACTTTGAATTTTTGAAGTTTGCAAGCCTCAGGAAAAACCTCTTTTGGCAAGGAGTTCCAAAGCTCAGCTGTTCTATTGAAAAAAGATCTCTGATCAAGAGAGGTTCGACAGGTCTCCAAATTCACAACAAAGGGGTGGGAATTCTGTACTCGTCGAGTCATCCGTGTAGATATTGTCGAGGGTGGAACGATTGATAACAATTCAGAAGAGCACCGACCGTGAAAATATCTATAGAAGAGAGGCAAGTCTCCGACCCTTCTACGATGTTCCAATGAAGTGAGCGAGCCTGTGAGCGAAGAATCACCAACAAAATGAATCGCCTTTCTCTGAATAGAATGGAGAAGCCTCAATGAATGTTTTGGTGCCTAACTCCACACATGAGAACTGTATTTCAAGACAGGTCGTATCTGAGCCTTGTATATTATTAGAAGCTGATGAGAAGTGAAGTATTTCTTCGCACAAAATAGAAATCGAGATACTTGACATTGTAGGAATAGTTACTTCTGACATCTGAGTAATAGATGATGATATATCAGCATTTCTTGAGAAGAGACATGCCTAGGTTTTCTTAGCATTAAATTCCACCAAGTTCATGTTACCCCATTCTATTATTTTTACCAAGTCGTCGTTAATTTTATTGACGTGAATGTTTCTTTCAATTTTTGTTTCTCGAGCTGGTATGGGGACTCTGGAAGAGAAACTGGTATGAAGAGTAGTGTCGTGCGCAAAACAATGCATTGAACAAGATTTTTTTTTGAGCAAATCAATGATATGAAGCAGAAACAAAGTGGGCGCCAGAACTGAACCCTGTGGAACACCTGCATTTATTTGGAGAATATCAGATGATACTCCCATCAACAACCACATACAAAGACCTGACAAGAAACTCTTCAACATTGCATACAACTGAGGAGGCAAACCATAAGACGGCAGTTTAGAAAGGAGACCCCGATGCCAAACTTGATCAAACGCTTTTGAAATATCGAGTGCAACAGCTATCGTTTCTCCGAATTTCTCGATTGAATGCTGCCAAATATGAGAAACATAAGTCAATAAGTCACTGGTTGATCTTTGATGGCGGAATCCGTATTGTCGATCATTAATTATTCCTGATTTCTCTGGATATTTGATAAGCTTCATATTGATTGCTTTTTCCAGGACTTTGGAAATGATAGAGAGCAATGCAATTGGTCTATAATTACAAGGTAAAGTTTTCTTCCCTTTTTTAGGAACTGGCTCAACTCTTGCTGTCCTCTAGGACTTAGGAAAACCCCCAAGTTATATGAAAGGTTGAATAATTTGCAAAGTACTGGTGCTAATTTCAAATAGGGTAGGGAAGTAGGGAATGAACACAGTGAAAACAAAATGAAACATTTTATTACATCTCTTGTTCACAATCCTATATAAGAGCAAAATGTGAATGACAAAAACAATGTGAATATTAATATAACTATTCCCACCCACAATGGCATTGTTCCTGAAAAAAAAATAGATCAAGAAATGAAATGATCAAGTATATTCCTTTGTGATTTCAATAATTGAAACCTTCAATACGAAATCCAAATATTCTATTAACTCTATCATTAAACTGCCATTGAAAGATACACCCTTACAAAACAATTGAAATGAGATATTAATTTTGATATTCTGACAATAACAATGGGATGCTATGAGATATAATCAGTAAAAATCTTTTTACAGTTAATAGTGTTGTCACGTTAATGAAAAATTACTATGAACTATGACTTTTTATGTACTTCGGAAAATCATATACAGTTTCACATGGAATTTTATATTGAAAATAGAATTTGTCATATTTCAAAATTGCACGAATTTTTTTCAATATTCATCAACTTGGTATCAACTTTCTTTCTGAAGATGTGGACCTTATTAGCATAACGCGCGTCGAGTGCGAGTGATATCAATTTAGTGTAAAGGTCATTTTTAGAAAAGTAGGATATTTTCCAAGTCAGATTCAGTTGAACGGAATGACTACCCCAAAAACATCAAAAGAATACTCACTTCTATATGGCAGTGTATGAATACAAACATGATTATCAACAGAAATTGATAACACCGCAGCCTCTGCTACACTACCCACAGTGCGGCTCTCGTTCGACACGGGAAAAAATTCTAGTCCCGTAACGAACATGGAATGTGCACCAGCAATATTCAACATAGGCTGAAATGGGAAAATAAATGAGACAAATTTCGAATGACCGATGAAATTGGACAATATTTCTGAAAATCCATGAAAACATCATTCAAAAACATTTTATTATATGATCATAACACCCCTGAGGGAGCTATTGTATAGTAAAATATGGGTAGTGTTTTTGTGAACTGTCCAGTTTGATTCACACAATAAAGTATTTTTTTATTACGGGACAAATTTCAATACTTCAGTCTGCTAGTGTATTTTCTACTCAACTATGACGAGAATTAACAGGTTTAATATTACTCAGAGGAGCATTATATTTCCAATAGTATATTGTTTAGGGCAGATAGTGAATGGTATTCCATAAAACCATAATAAGTCAGAGCAAGTCAATAACAGATGTCTTCATTTCATGAAAAATTTACAAAACAGGAAAATATTGGATAAAATTTTTATAAAATGTGCAAAAAATAGATATTTTTCATGAGCTTTTCATGAGCTTTCCATGCTTCAATATTTTTTTTTTCACATATTTCTTTCTGTTGACCAAATAAAAGTCCCTACAATTAATTAACAATAAATAGCAAATATTATCACGACAATTATTATTAATTATTTGGAGTAATTTTTATATCTCTGAAATTTGTTGTAGAACAGAATATGTGTTCATACCTCCAGCAGGTCTTTCAACCCACTTACACATCATCTTGTATTTCAAATAACAATTGACAGAAAGGGTGATATGATTTGATGAATTTAAATTACTGAAAATGTTTAATATATCAAGAATCATACCATCATTCAACCATTCAAAATGGGCACAAATATGTAACCAAGATTTTTTTCAAGTAAAATTTTCTAAATCTAAATATTACCTGCAAACTGAAAGATGCATAAATTAAAACAGATCCGCTGAACATGGTCCCTACAGCTACAAATCTACCATCATCTCTAACTGCTAAAGCAGAAAGACATTCGTCGAATTCTGCAACTCTTTTCAATAGTCCATTTTCAGGAAGCCACTGCTGAAGATAGGATTTCTGTTTTTTGGCTACACCAGTAGGATTCGTTATCATATACAAGGCGGATTTGCTTTCTTCCCCTTCAATTACACCAAATCTGCAAAAATTCGAATTGAGATATATTAGGTTTATGTTATGAGTGGTCCCTTTTGAAATGCATTTGCCAGTGACTAATTACCCAGCAACAAAAAATTATATCTGAATTGAAAAGTAGGTTACTTATAGTGCTGATTTTATTCTGATATTTTATAAATGTAATGAAATGAACACAGTTTCCTTTATTCTTCAGAAGAAATCCAACACTCCTAACTCACAAGGATGTAGAGTCATATCTAATTGAAAGGGTGCTTATAGAGAAAGATAGAACGTATTGTTTATTGAATTGGTTTAAAGAACTATTCAAGAAGCCATTGACTGATATCCTTCAGCATAGGGTGCTTATATTTTTATAGATTGTATTTGCAAGATCTTGCATTTGAAGTCAAATGAGACAAAAATTGATAATCTCACCTACTTTCATATTCATGAAGTTCAAATTCATGCAAGTGGCTAAATCTGTCGCAAGTTATTGTGCACATTCAAAATTCAGAATTTGTTACTTCAATATCACTCACCTACATCTCTTGTATAAATATCTGGAACCTTCAGGTTGTTTCCAAGTTAACCTACTGAATTCTTTACCCTTAACACAGTCCCAAAGAATTCCCAAGCCATCTTTAGCTACAGTTACCAAAAAATTACCATACTGGCTAAAATCAATGTCATCAATTTCTTTTTCATGTGCCCTCAAGACAGTCAATGGTTGCAAACTTGGAAATTTCCACAATCGTATATCCCCGTCAGTTCCACCTGTGAATAATCATGGACAGGTTTTCATTATTGTGAGATTGTGATTGAATCTGTTACTGTTTGATCAATCCAGGCAAGTCTTTGATAAAATTCAAATATAACATTGAAGAATGCCCAACTTCACAACATACGCATTACTTTCAATTCAAAATATGAGTCAGATAATTACTACTAAAATAACTTCATTCAGGCATTCATTGGGAAATTAACATGAAAAATTAACACTTAATCACAAAGTTTCAGCACTGTTACCTGTGGCCATTAGTTTGCCATTATGATGTATCCTAGCTACTCTAGATAATGGTTCTGAGCCATTGAAATCAGTTTGTATACTATCACCAGACTTCATAACAAACTTCAACCGTTTTTTTATATTTTTGTTTCTATCCATTTTGGATGTTTTCCTTTGTCGAATCTCAGCATCATTATGATCAATATTTTTAACTTCATCTTCGCTCACCAATTCACTATTTACATAATAAAGTTGACAATGATCCTCCTGACCTGCTACTACATAGGAACGTTTGTTATCAGTGAAAGTTGAACAATACATCACCACATTTCCCCCAGTTTCGTGCCTAGTAACTTCTTCGGCAATAAATTTGGAACCATCATGTGAAAGTTCAAAAATTTCCTGAAAAGTATTATGTCAGAAACAGTTCAATTATGACAATAATATCTTACAAAACCATTAGCAATTCCTGTTTTCGCAAGTCCACCACCTCCTCCAACTATTACATATCTTGGAGATAATATCTGAACGGTAAAAAGTGGAAAATTTATACGAGCAAGTATATCTTCAGTATTTTTCCTTCTTCCAACCATCTTTTCATTTAATGTTTTTAATTTTTCACTTGATTGTAAGTTTCGATGACATTTTCGAAACTACACGTAGCTAACCTCACTGGCCATAATGACAGTGAGAAACTGACAAACATTGACGTTTCCTCTTCTTTATTTTTCCCTTGTAGATGATTTTTCACGTGTTCCACAACGTTGGTATATATATATGAACGTTGGTGTTCCATCAATAACCGATTTGAGTCATCGGTATAATCAGTGACGTTATTTGACAGCTTTTTAGCATTGCAGTTGTCAAGTCACGTCCCCGATGACATAGAGGAACATTTGCTATAAAGTTTCTCCTTGTAACCAAAACCAATAATTATTTATGTATCAAGGGTAAACAGAGTAAATAATTCTTTATGCACTGAGGGCGACTATCTCTCAAAGCTGAGGCCCTCTGGCCTGAGGGCATATACATGCATCTATTTATATCCATGGTGCATACTAACTTTGGTATTACTAATTCGTTGGTGCATCAAAATATTATTATTTGCAAAAAAAAGTAACTCTATTCGATTTTTAACTGGATACTATGGTTGCTAGGCTATAGCTCTAACATGCAGAGTAATTTTGTGTCTTTATAGCTCGTGAGGGCCATGAAGTGAACTTTATGCCCGCAATGAATCCCCCTCCCCCACATCTCATGCCTCAGGGATCTTTTTTTAAATAGAACAGCTCAACTCTGAAACTACTTGCCGAGGGAAATTTTATCTGAGGCTAACAAACTTCAAAAATTTAATGTTATAGTTAATTCGTATCTCCTATCCCTTGATTGATTCAAGCGGTGTTCTTTGAAAATTGCAGGACTTTCCTTTCATGTAAATCTGTACAAAAAAAAACGGTCATAAAACACAGTGTCATGTAGTTGGTTGGTAACTGTAAGCAACAAAAACACAATAATGAACTGCTCTATTATGACGTATGTTATACTGTTCACATTTCACATAAACCGATGCCAACTCTTGAAATATTCTAAAAGTTGTCTTGATCGCTTATAGAATAATTCATTTCAAGCTGGTGGATTTATGCAACAGTAATTTTCAATTCACTTTTCAATTTTCAAAGAAATTATTGGAATTCTAGGCCGCACTTTTTTGGAAACTATGCCTGCACATTAATCATAAATGTGATTGCACATAAGGGGGATGTGTTTATTAAGCTGTGACGCTGTGACCAAGCCTTTCATTGGTGGATATGTCGCAAGGACAAGGACATTAAACGTTTAATGGCTGCTTCTAACAGCTTACAGCGCTTAAAGCCGCTGCACAAAATTTGAGTTTTCCATGGTGAAATGTCAAATTTTGTAAAGCGGCTTTAAGCGCTCTAAGCTGTCAGACGCAGCCACAGCATTGTAACCTATGCTGTGACGCAGTCATTGTCCTTTTCTGGCGCTCTTGTATTTAAAACGTATTCGTCGCTCCATCTCTCTCTTACTACCCCTGCTAGCCGTAAGTGAGAGAGAAGAAGACAGACGAATGCGTTTCAAATACATGAGCGCCAGAAAACACCTCTTAACTTAACTCGCTCAGTAATTTGCACATGAGCAAATTCAAATTACAGATTTCGACGATTTGGTGATTTGAATTTTGTAGAGGTGAGGTTTCTCCATGACTTCAGTGAAAGTTAAGGTAAAATTCCGTTAATCGGGCTCCGCCTCAAAAATAAAAAATTTTTGGTGGAACTTACGTTTATTGGGCCTCCTCAACAAAAAATTCAAATGAATTTTTCGGGGCTCTCAACTAGTTTCGGAGATACGGCCCCCCAAAGACAGGAAATGTTTGTTTCTCAGCCAATTCCGCTCGAAATTCCTCCTTTCTATCAGCACAATATACACATTCTATATATCCTTCTTCATCACTTTCCAACAGAATTGTAAGCATTTTTACTACAAAACTCTTCAAATGTAAGTCGTCATAGAAATTCGAGGTTAGCAAAATAGTAGAACGCGCATCGCATCGCGATCTAGTTCGTCAATATGAACATCTTAAAAATGAAAAACAAATATTTCAACAACAAATTTATAATGTTATGAGTGTGGCACGAACGGCAACATTTTTTTAGTGAAAATATGATAACGTAATGTTAATGTAATTATAATGATAATCCGCCTTTACATTCCACAACTTTCAAAAGCAGCTCCTTTAAATATCATGAACCACCTCTTTTATGTCAATCATCACCTGATTTATGCAGCAGTTTTAATAAGAAATAATCTTAAGTAATAAGCCATAAGAAGTTCAACCTTCACTTTTCAATGAGATCGTTTATGCACTTGTCATAAGATAGTTGAATAAATTCCATCTCTTATTACTTAAAACCGCTGCAAAAATTCGGTGTAAGTGGTTGAATGAAAAGACATGTCTTATTCTGTAGGTACTTGAGTGGTAAGAGCGGAGTAAAGGAACAGCGATTTGGTTGTCAAGGTTTGTACATTCCACAAAAGGATAACAGAAATAAAAAAACCAAAGAACAATTGATGTTTTTAATATGTCACAAGTATCTACTTTCCATTTTGGAATTTCAACTCGTACTGTTCAGGTGTGTGACTAGGGTCTATTCCAAGCTGTTTCATCTGCACGACAATATCAAACAAATAATCATAGCACTCAGTCATGGTTTTGGCATGCTGCCAACTATCTCCCCATACGTAAACCTGTGAGAATTCAATGAAAATTTTTATATTCATTAAAAATGTATGTTAACTACAGCTCCAAAAATCCGAAATACAACTAAACAATACTAACCCCATGTCTTCGAACAAGAACAGCACAAGTGTGTGGATACTTCTGAATAGTCTCTGCCAACATTCCTTTCAGATCTTCTTCAAATGGAGTGTTTTCAATTATAGGTACAACAAGTTTCTCATCATATCTGGAAAGTTTTACGGTTCATTATTGACAATTGACCATTTACCTGTGTTGAAAATAATGGCATCAATAAGCAATTCATTATTTCTTTTGATATTCATGAACATATACTTGACAGAAGGGCTCAATAGAAAATGAAATTCAGTAGTTAGACAAATAGGAACATCTAAAATTCTAAATTTAACAGTATCACATGGATTAAGGACATATGAAACTAGTACCTTACCTGAAGTTTACTCCAGTTTCTTGGTTTCGAATACCTTTGATCATCTCTAAATGGGTACAGACAAATTCTTTACCAGGAAATAGAAGAGTTGCCAAGACTGCAGCTTTAGAATGAGTGTGAATGACTGCACCTGCATTTCTCATTGTGTAAGCGCACATGAATAATGGGGTACACTGGCTTTTCTTCAGTTTCTTCTCAGGAGGGGGCAGTTCCAGATCTATCCCTTCTATCGTTTGAACAAACATATCATTCGGTTGTATTCTCTCCTTTTGTACAGCTGATGGAGCAATGTAAATTTTAGATTCATGTTTTATGCTTATACCACCACCTACAAATAAGGAATACATGAAAAAATATATTAGGTGTCTGACTATCAGGACAAAAATTCAAAAATCGTGGAACTATTTGAACATTTATCTTCAATACAAAACTACAAACACTTGCTCTTAAGGCACCTTTTGGTAACTGAATTGGCATTATCAGAAGTTTATATATACATATATTTATTGTTAAAAAAAATCAACAGTAACATCCTACCAACATATGTGGTCTGTATAAAATAGGTAATACTTCGGTCGCTATGAGCACCTTTTTTTCGAAATTTTTTTTTGTGGAACTTACGTAACTCGGTCTCCTCTACAAAAAATGTAAATGAAATAATCGGCGGTCACTTATATTTTCGGAGATACAGGGCCTTTTTGGTGTAAAACTTCACAATTTTCCACATCAATTTTCTGTTGTTTGAACACACAAAATTCCTCCTTCTTCTGATCAAACGTTAGTCACTCTATTATTCACTCGTTTTCAACATTTTCAAGCAGAAAAAAACATTATTTTCTCAAAAAATCCAACTTTCTCCAAAAGTCAACATTAATGCATTCAGTTCTCAACAATAACAATGAGAGCGGCAACACTGCAAATACATCACTTTCGACTGTCATTGCACTATGACATCACAACAAATTGGTTATGGTTTGAAAATAATTGCATTTTTTGGAAAACTAATGGTTTTTTATGCTTGAAAATGTTAAAAACGAGTAAATAAGAGAGTGTGTGGTGTTTGATCAGAAGAAGGAGGAATTTTGTGTGTTCAAACAACAGAAAATTGATGTGGAAAATTGTGAAGTTTTACACCAAAAAGGCCCTGTATCTCCGAAAATATAAGTGACCGCCGATTATTTCATTTACATTTTTTGTAGAGGAGACCGAGTTACGTAAGTTCCACAAAAAAAAATTTCGAAAAAAAGGTGCTCATAGCGACCGAAGTATTACCGATTCCAAGATTGGAAAACATTATTTTCCTCTCAACGACAACAGATATGAGCTCTCATAATTCTTTAGAGAATTTCAGAACTTCAAGTTAATTGTGTACAAGATTTGATATTACCTATCTACAATAATAAACTAATATTATTTACCAGTTCCAGTCACCCAACCCAAATGATAAAATTGTCTGCATAATTCTGGTATCAAATTTCGAGGATGCTCTTCTGCATACTTTGCATCTCTGAAAGACATGTTTACTTTGATCAAACCAACCACACTCTGTTGAGCAAAAATTGTTTTACCAAAATCTATCGGGTATGAATCAGACATATATTACCAGTTGATAACCTTTGTACTGTTTATTTTATAATTATTTATAACCAGAAAATTGATACGAAAATTAATGTTGCAGCATATTCAAGTAGTATCACAAAATACTTCATTACAATTAAATACAGAAGCGAAACAATTGTCGCAAAAATATTTGACCTTGATCGAACTTTGTCACCTCATAATATACACTGAGAAATCTGACAATATATACCAACAAAAGGAAAATACACTGAGAAATTTTAAGTAATATGCGTCAAATTTATTAGCGGTCTTCATCTGACTCACTGGAGCAAAAGCAATAGAATATATAGTGTAGACTCTCGTTTTTGAAGCGAACGAAAGACTTGTTGAATGAAAATCAGTCTATTTTAATGAGAAGGTACAAAATTCCTGAATCAAAATTGAACGTCAAGTTGAGGTTCTGTCCGATTCTCGTTGCTCGATCCCAAATCTGCTACTCGGTCAGTGGCGTACCGTCAACGGCTACACTTTCCGCCATTCTGATTGAACGATCGACCCGATCGTTTGGAGACCTTACAGTCGTTTCATCTTCCTCTTCAGTGCTGGTAGGTGAATCTTCATTATCTGATTGGTCTGGAATATACAACCTAAGGCGATCGCTTGGTAGAATACCTTGGTAATGCCTTTGTGGAAATTGGGCACCGGGAATATCTTCAACCACGTATCATTCCCTATCCAATATTTTGACATATGGTATGGACCGTACGTGATACTCGGATTGCAGTTTTCTGGCATGACTTGGAGAAGGGAGCTCTTGATCATAACGTAGTCACCTACAGTGTACCGGGGTGGAGGTCGACGACGCAAATCATAAAGGTATTTGTTCTAGTCTCGAATTTCTCTCACTTTAGTTTCAGCATCCGCTCGAGCATTGCTACGAAGAACAAGATGATCCACTATTTCATTGCTATGGAGTACTACAGAAATGTGAGCTTGCTCGGTTTCATTTCATCATCGGTGTCAAGAACATATATACCAAGTGATTTGGCCTTTAACATTCTTATCAGATTAACTGTTGAAACAATTCAATGAGTGTCCTTTCCTGGACTTCATTGGTATTTATCAAGATCGACATGTCAGATGAAGTTCTAATGACAAGGCGAGTTTATCGGTGACTTTATTGCCAATATAGTGTTTAGCCATATGCCCTTTGATGTTGCATTTATGACAATTTATTTTGGGGCACCCACGAACAAGATGTTCACCCTCTAAGCAAAACGGGCAACGGGCATGTTGCAAAAGAAGTGTTTACATTTTGGTTTTTTGAATATTTTTTTCTCTATGAGTGTCAGCCGGAGATTCAGTATTGAAAGTTCAAAAGTGATCTGATCGTGGTTTGACTTTCTATGATTTTAGCAAAAGTGATCTGATCGTGGTTTGACTTTCTATGATTTTAGCATCGCTTCGAAAGCAGCATAAGAATCAGCCTTTTTCAAAAGCTCGGCAAGCCTCTTTGGAATGTTCATATAGAAATTTTGTGCTAAAGAATGATCACGAATACCCTGCATGATATATGTTATTGAGCTATGTTCCTCAACGTAACCCCTTGCAATAGATTTCATTGTGAACATATATGACCTGATGGCTACTTTTTTTTTCTGTCACGAAGTTTTTGATGAATGTCGATTGAATGAGATGAAGTTTGAAAGTTATCAAAAATCGAAAGTTTAAATTCTTCCCAAGAGTGAATAGGCATCTCGGAATTCAGCCAGTTAAGCAGCTCCTTTAAGTTTACTTTTTGCGTGAATTAAAGTAGTTCCTTCGTCTAACTTATACAGTTTCATAGCGTTTTCTACAGATTCTATGAACCGTACACCCAGCCAACACAGTTACATCGCAGAGACGTCCCTGCGATATCACGACGAGGCGTGTGACGTCCCAAAACTTGTCGCAGGGAACTTGCATTTACGTCGCTCACATGTCGCGATGTCACACTCAGGCGACATCGCCTGTGACACAACTGCGACAAGTTTTATGACGAAACTGCGACAAGTTTCGTGACAAAATTGCGAAAAGTTTTGTGACAAAATTGCAACAAATTTTGTGACAAAATTGAGATCAATTTTGCGACGTAATTGCGACAAGATGTGCGATGCCACTGCGATTTATTTCGCTATGAATCTGCGACGTACTTTCTGTTTTTAATATGTGGGATATATTCTGAAATATATCCAGAAATATTGGCAGGCCTTCCTCTTCCAATCTTTCACAAATGTTTATGGAAATAATAAGAAATGAAACCCAAAGGCAATTCATTAGAAAACTTTATTTTATATAAAAATTAAAAAACTATAAAACAAAAACAATTCTCATAACAAATAAAAGAATATATAACAAATAAAATAAAATATTTTCTATGAAAATTGAAAAGGTGTAAAACAAAAATAATATTTAAAAATAAAATAAAATAATGAAAGAGCTAACTCTAATCCGCCTGTCCCTTTCTTTTTTCATATCGTCCCAACCTTTGCCTGGCATGACGAAACCAGTAGGAGCACACTTCCTGCACCCTTTTTTGTGTCTCGCCATGCTCCTGTACAATGACTCCTGAAAATAAGAGATAAGAATTTCAGCTCTGAAAAAAAATACCATACATAACTTAAACCCATCAAAAATTAATTGAAAAACGGGTACGTTGGAATTAAAATTATTCATTGGGTACAAGTTCTTGAAGATTTTTTCATTGGAATGTGTTGAATATGCAGGATCAAGTTAGAAGTTGTAACGATTCTGTATGCCCTAGCCGATTGATTCCTGATGTTTTATTACACTAGAGCCTCAATAGAATTGAAACCTATCACTTTATTGGCACATCAACGAGATTAGCAAGTTTATGTAATAGTATTTGACCAAACTTTCAAATCAAATGAGTCACTGCTATAATAATCTATTCAAATAAGAGAAAATAATTGCCAACAGGCTTTTTTTACGAATATTACAATGAATTTGTGAATATCACATGTCATCCAAAGATAAAACAAACCAGTTGCAGGTCACTGATATTTTCTATTTGTGTAAATGCCTATTTGTGTAAATATAGCAAATAAAAAACAGTGTTTAAAAACATTCGCTTGATAAAGATACAGTGTATCGAAACATGTCGCGAAGACAATAAATTTTGTGGAAATTTAATCGTGTCTACCTTATAGCGTAATAAATAAAAACAAAAACATTTTTACTAATTTCGTGTTAATGAGGCAAACGCTCAAATATTTAAAAAAAACAAGTGGGATTCAACCTTTAAGATAAACCAATTTATGTAATTCTTTCATACACATACAATACATATCACCAATATCTACTGGGAGTTGTTGGAAAAATATTGTGAAATACTGTCACCAGTATGTAATACTTACGGCTTAACAATGTAACTATCTGCAAATGTGATATTTGGATATTTTCCCGTTGGCCCAACCAGGAGCATCTGCAGATGATACAGAATCAGACAAACGGTGTGTTAACGAAACAGGTATTCAATCTTCGTTAACATATGTGCTTGTTGATCTCGTTCACCTTCACTACTGATTTCTGAATCAAGCGCCTTTTGTGACGGCAAGAAAAACAGGAAAAAGAACGTTCCATCTTGTGTAGCAGTAAATGAAAAAGAATACTTACTAATAATACTAATTGGCCACCTCAACTAGGTACACTCAACTGGTCCGAAAATTCCGAAATATCAAATATTTGAGAAAGGACCACATGAATTTAGCGATATCAGGCAAATCAGAAATCAGATTTTAGGTTAACCGGTAAAGGCGGAAAAACTGTAAACAAACGACGACGTATGAAGTATGTCAATGTCAAGTATTGGCCATTGGCAGTGCTGTCGCTGTCAACAGCCAACAATTTTCCCCTAGGATTGTTTGGAAGAGAAGGGCTCTGAAATCACAAGGAAAATTCACAGGGTTTATGAGGTAAATACTCATTTAAAGATATAATTTTTCATAGATCTTCAACGGTTTTCATATTTCTGAAAGGGTCTCTCAGGTTTGACGATGCCGGTGGTTTCTCTCGTGACTGCCGTTATTAAAATAAGCAACACTGAAGAGAATATAACAGAAAAATTAATGTGCATGACTTATACTAAACTGAAACAAAATGCTAACCTTATCTCCAACCCAGAGTATTTTTATAATAAAAATTTGTCAATTTTTGTTTATAGTATCTATCTTTCCAAATACTGATCCATTGTAAATGTCATTTTTTATCAACTAGTCACTGTATTCTGTATCATTGATATTTCATGGATATCACCAGAATTATATACACTGGACATCATAAGAGCGATATCTACTGGATGTCACAAATATCACATCAACCCGATATCGCAATAGTTACATGCCAAATGTGTACATCGCAGCGACCTAACAAAAGTAATGTCTCAGTGTTACTTGATAGTGACATCGCAGGGATGTCATGTCACAGATGTGTTGGCTGGGCAACTGTAAAAACCCAGCCAACACACCTGTGACATGACATCCCTGCGATGTCACTATCAAGTAACAATGAGACATTACTTTTGTTAGGTCGCTGCGATGTACACCTTTGGCATGTAACTATTGCGATATCGGGTTGATGTGATATTTGTGACATCCAGTAGATATCGCTCTTATGATGTCCAGTGTATATAATTCTGGTAATATCCATGAAATATCAATGATACAGAATACAGTGATCAGTTGATAAAAAATGACATATACAATGGACCAGTATTTGGATAGATAGATACTATACACCAAAATTGACAAATTTTCATTTTAAAAATACTCTGGGGTGGAGATAAGGTTAGCATTTTGTTTTAGTAGAAGACATGCACATTCATTTTTCGATTATATCCTCCTCAGTGCTGCTTATTTTAATACTCTTTGTAACGGCAGTCACGAGAGAAACCCCCGGGGCATCGTCAAACCTGAGAGACCATTTAAAAAATATGAAAACCGTTGAAGATCTATGAAAAATAATATCTTGAAATGAGTGTTTACTTAATAAGCCCTGTGAATTTTCCTTGTGACTTCAGAGCCCTTCCTCTTCCAAACAATTCTAGGGGAAAATTGTTGGCTGTTGACAGCGACAGCACTGCCAATGGCCAATACTTGACATCGACATACTTCATACGTCGTCGTTTGTTTACAGTTTTTCCGCCTTTACCGGTTAGTTAACCTAAAATCTGATTTCTGATTTGCCTGATACCGCCAAATTCACGTGATCCTTTCTCGAATATTTGATATTTCGGACCAGTTGAGTGTACCTAGTCGAGGTGGCCAATTAGTATTATTAGTAAGTATTCTTTTTCATTTACTGCTACACAAGATGGAACGTTCTTTTTCCTGTTTTTCTTACCGTCACAAAAGGTAAGAATTCAGAAAATAGTAGTGAAGGTGCACGAGATCAACAAGCACATATGTAAACGAAGATTGTATACCTGTTTCGTTAACACACTGTTTGTCTGATTCTGTATCATCTGCAGATGCTCTTGGTAGGGCCAACGGTAAAATATCCAAATATCAAATTTGCGGATAGTTACATTGTTAAGCCGTAAGTATTAAATTTTTTGTTGCTATGTGGTGACAGTATTTCACAATATTTTTCCAACAACTCCCAGTAGATAATGGTGATATGTATTGTATGTGTGTGAAAGAATTATGGTGGATTCATGCAGCAATCGTAACTCGGAATTCGCAAGTCGTAAGGAAGAAGTTGAGTCGATATCTTTCAATGAAAACGTTCATGCAGGTATATTAAGTCGGAATTCGTAAGATATTGAACAAATTTCCACTCTTACGATTCAACAGCTCTTGAGATTGCTGCATGAATGGTTTATATTTTGTTGCGAGTTCCGATTTCCGAGCTACGATTGTTGCATGAATCCACCATTACATAAATTGGTTTATCTTAAAGGTTACCTCCCACTTTTTTTTTCAAAATATTTGAGTGTTTGCCTCATTGACACAAAATTAGTAAAAATGTATTTGTTTTTTATTTGCTATATTTACACAAATAGGCATTCACACAAATAGAAAATATCAGTGTCCTGCAACTGGTTTGTTTTATCTTTGGATGACATGTGATATTCACAAATTCATTGTTATAATCGTAAAAAAGCCTGTTGGCAATTATTTTAATTTGAATAGATTGTTATAGCAGTGACTTATTTGATCTGAAAGTTTGGTCAAATACTATTACATAAACTTGCTAATCTCGTTGATGTGCCAATAAAGTGATAGGTTTAGTGTAATAAAACATCAGGAGTCAATGAAATTACCAGTAATTGTTATTTAGATACTTCTATCTCAAATCGGCTAGGGCATGCAGAATCGTTACAACTTCTAATAACTTGATCCTGCATATTTAACACATTCCAATGGAAAATTCTTCAAGAACTTGTACCTACCCAATGAATAATTTCAATTCCAACGTACTCGTTTTTCAATCAATTTGTAATAGGTTTAAATCATGTATGGGATTTTTTTTCAGAGCTAAAATTCTTATCTCTTATTTTCAGGAGTCATTGTACAGGAGCATGGCGAGACACAAAAAAGGTTGCAGGAAGTGTGCTCCTACTGGTTTCGTCATGCCAGACAAAGGTTGGGACTATATGAAAAAAGAAAGGGACAGGCGGATTAGAGTTAGCTCTTTCACTATTTTATTTTATTTTTAAATATTATTTTTGTTTTACACCTTTTTAATTTTCATAGAAAATATTTCATTTCATTTTGTATATATTTTTTTATTTGTTATGAGAATTATTTTTGTTTTATAGTTTTTTAATTTTTATATGAAATAAATTTTATTTTGTGTTTATAATGAAATGTGTTTTGCTGCGTATATTTCTATATACAGGAAAAAATACTTCGAATTTGTTTATAAATGCTAGATTGAGAGTTTTCTAATGAATCACCTTTGGGTTTCATTTCTTATTATTTCCATAAACATTTGACAAAATTTGTCGCAATTTTGTCACAAAATTTGTCGCAATTTTGTCGCAATTTTGTCACAAAACTTGTCGCAATTTTGTCACAAAACTTGTCGCAATTTTGTCACAAAACTTGTCGCAATTTTGTCACAAAACTTGTTGCAATTTCGTCACAAAACTTGTCGCAGTTGTGTCACAGGCGATGTCGCCTGAGTGTGACATCGAGACATGTGAGCGACGTAAATGCAAGTTCCCTGTGACAAGTTTTGGGACGTCACACGCCTCGTCGTGATATCGCAGGGACGTCTCTGCGATGTAACTGTGTTGGCTGGGAATCTGTTCATCCGGATCAAATTCAAAAATTTCATATTCAGCTTCTATCGTAATTCGCGAATATGCAGGCGTTCAAATCACTGGGTTTGAAAGTTTTAAATTATTGATTTGTTGTAATTGATTGATTATTTGTTGGTTGGGATCATATTGAGAATTATTGTTTTCAGAACAAGGGTGGTTGCATATGATTCAAACTGAATGGGTAAAGGGTCGGAGTTTTATTCCTGGATTGATGGGAATTCGAATAATGGTGAAAAGGCTTGAAAGTACTGGGCTCATAATGATTGTAGGGTGGAAACATTGGTTGTTGTTGTTGGTTGTACGGATTATGAGAAAAATCGTTTGACAAATTTGTGGGACCAAATCTGAGAAAAACTAAATTTAGTTGATCTGAGTTTTTTGTTAAACAAAGTTCTGGAGCTGCTTGAAAAACAATTCTGATAGAAATTAATAGCGAATTCTTGTGTAAGAGCTAGTGCAATGTTTGACAGAAGACTGGAAAATGGAAGACATTCTTAATGGCGCGTATTCATCTAAGCACGAACGGGAACGAGGCAAAGTGAGGCCGAACGAGCGTGCGTAATGTGTACGTCAAAGAAAAATTTGAATATATGTGGACGGAATCTGTGTATTCATTTGCCTTGATTCGCAACAAAATTGGTTTTGTATTTGTTTTATTTTTATATATTATTGTATCTGTCGAGTCGAATATTACAGTGTAGGTACCTACATATTAAAAAAAAATATCTGGAATAATATTATAATATTAGATTTCATTACAGCAACACTTTTTCCCAACTGCTGAAGAAATTCGCACGCTGCACCGCACGGTGTGGATCAATGCCTCTTTCGTTGTCTCTGTATGCTTCCTTCGCAATCAAAAAAATTACGAACGAGGCATTCGTTCGGGCTTTAACAGCTGTATTCTGTTAGACGCATCAAGTGCTTAAATCCGCTGCAGAAAAGTTGACAGATTTCCATGTTGTTCCATCATTCGTTCATGAACGTATACACTGATTACCATATCTGATTACTGATTGTTGCAAAGTTGCGACAGATCCGTTATATTGGCAGCGTCTAACAGCTTGAAGCGCTTCAAGCCGCTTTACAAAATTTGACATTTCACCATGGAAGACTGTCAAATTTTGTGAAGCGGCCTTAACCGATATATTCGGTTAGACGCAGCAAATAATGTATTCGATTTGCTTTGTGCTTATTGTGCTTTGTGCTTTCTGTTGTGTTTTGTGTTGGTGTTTGGTGTTGATGAGATTTTTATTATCGGATTCTGAAAGGATTGTTTTCAATAGACTGAGCTATTCATAGTTTCCAAACTCGGTTTGTATATCAGAATACTGTGTTTAATTGAAAATGGCGGACGAGAATTGTTGGAGAACAAATTCGTTCAGACAGAGTATTGTCGCAAAGATGTGAGTAAACAATTCCAGTTCAATTATATAATTTAGGTGCGATTGCTACATTTCCTTGTTATTCCAGGAATCCTACAATAACAGTGCTCTGACCACTAGAACAAACTTCAGAAGTGCATGAAATTATCAGAAAGAAATCAGATATTACTCGAAGCTATTCCTCCACTCTTCATATAACCTAAATTCTGCCTTCAGCATTGATTACAAGGTTTAGTTTTTATCAGCAGTACCTGGATTATTTTTGTTAACCATATTATGTGTTATCAAGTGTTCAACCACCACATCCATCCTGCCTTTCCATATTTGCCTCTGACACAGTGTTACCTGCACCCCTTTGTTTATTCTTTCCAGTTTTCTGTCCCAGATTGATCTCGGATTTAGTGACTCTGAAGTACTTCATGTCCTGCCCTCTCACTACAGTTTCTCTGATCTTATAGAGACCAAAAAAACTACAAGTTGATATGATTGTAACATCAAGTGAATAATATGCTTTCAAAAGGAGCATGGCTTTCAGTTCCTGCTTCATCTTTCAAAGGGGCAAGGATTTTATGTATTCAGGTATTTTGCTATGTGTGCTGATAACAGAAAAAGGAACATTTTTCTGTACACAGGTGAAACATGTCGATAAATTCAAAAAACTGGTTATGGGAGTGATTTCTGTCAAAAGTTTCAAACAATGTCACATTTTCTGTAACAAAAATCACACATTCGTATAAACATACTGGTAAGAGTGAATATTCTTTTGCCCTACAGCTCTCTGTTCCAGGCAGAATGAATATCATTCTTAAACATCGTTTTCGTAAGATAAATATTCTCTGTCTACAAACATTTCCTGAAGAATGACACCATATCTATTGCAGCATGAATCCAAAATGCCAGCATTTCACGAAACATTTTGTGATATAACTCTCAAGGCGAAACAGTATCTTGATTGAGTTCTGCAATATTATTAATGTGACAGTTGGGAAACAGATTCCAGCGTTGTTGGGTTATAACTTGCGTTTTGTTGGTGTTGACTGTCAGATTATGGGCAGAAAAGTAGTCTTCTAGCTATTTCAAGAAAGAAAAAATATTGGATTCGAGAAATGCAGCATACTGTACCATAAATTCGTTCACAGTGTCTGGTACATTGTTGGTGTACAATAAATGCAGTAAAGGTCCCAAGACTGTATATCTCTGATTATAGTTTATCTGATGTTATGAGTTCTCCATTTTCATCTCATTCGATAACACACTGCCTTCTATTTTCCAAATATGATTTTATTAATTGAAAAGGTAATTGTCTTATGCAATGGATTGACAACATTGACATGGTATTTCATGCTCAACACTACCTATGAATTTGTTCTCTATAAAAAATCTATGAAACATGATTGTTTTGAAATCTTCATGGCTAATATTTTTGTAGAGAAGTACTAACAGAAGATTAAAGTCATGGTGATTCCAGAAAGGTAAGAAATCGTCTGGCTCCACTTCAAGGTAAAGGTTTAAGAAATCTATAGTAACACCAAACAATACGGGAAAACTTTGTGAAATTGATCTGATAGTTTTTGCACAAGGTGGTTTTTAATTACCACTGACTAGCATAGAAGATAATTTTTTTCTTGCATTTTTACAAATAAACTATACAATATTCATTTTGCTATTTTAAACTACTCCAAGTTATTTCAGAAATAAAAAAACATTAACAAATAGAGTATCACTACTTTTTTTCGGGTTTGAAGGCCGTCGTTCTTTGGAATTTCTTCGTGACGTTTCGCTAGCGCGATGACTCATCAGAATAATAGTCAAGATGAATGAGCCTCTGAAGAAGCTAGCCACTCGCGGTAGCGAAACGTTAGGAAGAAATTCCAAAGAACGACGGCCTTCAAACCCGAAGAAAAGTAGTGATACTGAAAACCTCGGCCGCGAAAGCCTTAACCATTTTGTCATTAACAAATAGAGCTTTGAAGAGATTTATGCGGCTAAAAAAGGTGGCTATGAAAAAGATCAAGTAAATATGCTTCATTTTAGTATAAAAAGTTTCATTTTTGTCAAATAGGTTCTCAGATATCAACGATCAAAAATGTTTCGTTGATATAGTCGCACCAGTGAAGTCACTAGAAGTTCGATGAATACTTCTGACACCTGGAAAGCTAACTTTCAGAAGCGACGCTGAAGAGATGCAGGAGAAGTGCGCTGTTTAACATGCTATAAGTGATTTCCTGTTTCACCGATTTCAACGATTGTTATTTTAATCGATGTAGCGATGTGGGAAGAACGCAATGCTCAAAGAGATCGACCCCCGCAATAGAAAAAAATGTGCTGTTTTCAAGAAAAATTTGATAGAAACAAAGATTTCGCATTTTTTTTCCAAGTTACCCGGTAAAGCAGCCATCCGTAGATGGATAAACATGTCAGCAGGTGAAAAACAGATATTTTGAAGTACTCGTTTCATAGCTGAGAAATCGTCCGATCGCACTACAAAATTAAATTTTAAAACTCCTGAGCAACATAAAACAATACTGAAGTTTATGGGAGTTTTTGCAAAGTAATTGTTTATTAGGATCAGAGTGAAAAGGGGCATTTTCTTGTATCAATGACAGTTAAACTTATGTTCATTCATTGACGCTGATTTTTGCGTAAATTCTTGGATCCCTTAACTATCAGATAGAATTGCTTCAATATCAATGTTTTCATCTTCAAAGCCTTCCTGAGTACCTTTAAAATTGAAAGCATATATTTATAAACAAATGAAGCAATGAATATATTTTTGCGGTTGAAAGAAAATCTAGAATAACGGGTGTTTACGGCATAAATTGGATATAATACGATATAGGAATTTTCGTATAATTTCTGAAGTGATTTTCATGAATATAATTGCACAAGTCTATATATATTCAATAGAGAAATTCAATGAACACTGGAAGGTCGACCTAAAATCGAATTTACGCATCATAACGAGAGCGTGTTATAATTCCGTTCCCATTCCACCGATTTCGAAGATAACATGAATCTTCATTTTCAAGGATTCATTCTTCTTAATTTTTTTGGGGTCCTAACCGCCCCAACCAATTTCTTACATAATGTTGGTTGCCAAGAAATAATTTGCATCAGTTGATGTCTGTAATAATTTAGTGAATTTTTCTAGCCTTCAAATTGCAAATATACATAACAAAAAACAGTGAATCATCCCGCAGTGCTATGAACATAAAAAAGTTTAGCCGTCTCTTGCTCGCACAAGGCTTTTCTTTCTTCACAGAGTAAAATATGAAAAGTATCGTAAGGCCCTGAGTATTTGCACTGCATCAATATTTTTTTTGCACAGCATTGACAATTATTTTGTAAGCAAACCAAGATAGACAGCTGTGATCCAGAAGAAGGTCCAGGAGGAAAAGATGCAATAGTCTAATTCAGTGTTAGGCCACAGTCATTTTTCGCTAAAACTCGATCCATTTCGCAGTCATTTGTTGATAGATTTCAATTTTATTTTCATTAATTTTCCGGTTGAATAATTACTCAATTTCATTGAGTTGTTTATTGCACTAAGAACATTATGGATCTCCTTCATTCTCCGAATTATATTTCTTTGTTCAAACTTTCAAACGTTTTCATGTACACTTTACTCCAAATCTAACCCAGAAAAAATCAATAATATAAAAAAAAAATCGTGAAATTCCTTTTAAGAAATTCCCCTGGTTTCTAGGAAACCCTCAGAAGCTCATTCAACTTCAAATGCCTTTTTATATGTTGGTTTTCTAATAGATGAACGTTCAAGTTATTTTCGTATTCTTGTTTATTCCTAGTGACGAGGCAATACGTACATCTGGGATGACTACATCAAGAAATAGTCTGGAAATGGAAAACCACGTCTTTCAAAAAGCCAAGACCAAAGAAGAATACCTCGGATTTGTTGCAAGATTAATTTTACATGTTAGAGAAATCAGTGAGTATATTTTGAACATAATGAATTGAATGGGGAAACACTCCAATAAGAACCAATATTTCTCTGTAATAGCCCCAGTGGGTAGTGGTTGGGTTAATACACAATCTGGAAGACAATACTTTCAGTATCGTATTCAAAATGAGTATTTTCCAAAATAAAACCATGAAATTCAGTTATTTCATTTCTAAATTTTACGAACAATATTTCCTTTCTTAATTTCAAAAAGAATTGTTGAAAATATCACTTGATGGAAGGCGAAGCCAACAGCAAAAGATGTCGGTCATTTCTCAAAGTTCCGGTGAACAGTAATTCTCGTCAGTTGTTAGCAATGTCAGAAATCCGTAACCGCCTTGAAGCATGATAGCTTTTTGTGAATGTGGGTCCCCATTTGTCACAAGCCCATCTCATGAGGACTTGCGTTTTTCGCATTTTAGTAGCAATATTTAATTTTTTGTTTGACACTTTGTGCTTTTGGTTTCTACAGTAGATGGAAACACAGTCGAGGCCCTGATTGCTAATTAACGGCGCGGCTGCAGCACTGACAGGTTTTGAGTGGAAAAACAATTTAGTTGAGATTTCGATCTCCCAATAAATTGAACTCCGCCGTATTCTTTCTCCATTAGAAATGAGTAATTATATTGTAAGTGGAGGAATTAAAGATGTTTATTATTATTATTTTGAGTGACTTAGTCTCTGGTAGATTCGCAAACCTCAAAAGTCATGAGATTAAAATATGTTGTCTGACAAGCATCTTTTGAATGTAACATTGAGATTGATATGGAATTGCCTTGATGGTCTGGAACAAATCCAAATAAATTCATATGAGGGAACCTGCAGTTCCAGCCAAAAAACAACTAATGTAAAGTGTCCTTATACAACAGATATGTTCCGAGAATGTCGGAAAAAGTCGTGGAATATTTCGGGGGTATTCCCGGTAAAGCCGTTGTGGGCAAATTGTACATTCCGGGAATGTCTCACGGGGATATTGTCTCAACGATAGTCGTAGACTAACCAGCGATATCCCCGTAGCAGTGCGCAGGACCCTTCCGGGGATGTTCAGGGAACATATTGAGGGAATACCCATTAGCCACCAATGGACATTCTTGGAATAAGCTTTTTGTAGAGATCAATTACCCTAACACCAAATTTATATAATTTGAACTCGACGCGCGTTTCGCTAAAAAGGTTAGAATCTTAAGGAGAAAAAAATTGATTTCAATTTCGTATTTGGCGTTTCAATGGCGTATTTCCAGCCTTCGGCTGCATACATAAACCTAACTTTTAGGATTTGCTAGGTAGGAGATGGTACTTGAAAAAACTATTTCGAATGACAAGCCCCTGTAATGGAGGAATATCTGAAAATGTCAGAGCATACAGAAAAAAAAGGCATAGACCACATTAAGTTTTAATCTGTTCAAGGCCCAAGTTACAATACAATTTTTTCTCATTACCGTCATAATAGTGTAACTTATTCTACACCTATATTGATTTCATGTAAAGTGAACATTTTGAATGTAAAAACCTTTCCAAAATACCCGAACTCTAAACCAAACTAAATATATCAATCCTCCATTGTTGTTTCAATAAACTGGTCCGGTTCTCATCTTTTGTGCCTTCCACCATCCCCATTAATTGCATTGTGTAACAATTTCAGTTATTTTCTAACATTGGTATTTCTATCTTCCTTGGATTCTTATCATAAAATAATTCTTCTGACTCCATCTGGATTATTCGCATATTTTTTAAAACCAACTAAGAAATCGCTGAACTCACCAGTTCTTCAGACTTGTGTAGTTATTCCAACAAACTTCTCTCATTTTTCCCAAACCATAAATATGCATCATGCATTCCAATTCATGATATATCTTTTGTCATGAAGTGCTTCTGTTGGAACATTCTTTTTCATCAATTATTAGGGCCATACTTAGCAGCTAAAACAGAAAAAATATCAGAAATAGATCACTACAGAACTTATATGATGGAAACACGATAGGTAGTGTATACCTAGAGCAACGTTTCTACTCATACTAATTTTGAGATATTTTCAACCACTCATATCCTTGTTTTCATTGGATTTTATCAATTCTTCATTTCAAAAATGTTCCTTCATCTAGACTATTGGCACAAATGAAAGGCTTCCATACTCGACATCAAATAGGTAAACAGGACACCAACATTATCCATTAATCTACCAAAATTGGATATACACTTTGTAATCTAAAGTATTTCCAACAGTAATTAACAATAAAAAAACTTCAAACTACCACATTGTCACGTGACAGAGGTTGAATAAAAAACAAATAACAATTGACACTATTGACAGGTCTCGCTTCTCAATAAATTCAAATGGTCGTGCCTTTCTTGTATGGTCGGGATCAGTGAATTGGCCAACGATTGCCAACGAATCTTTGTCAAAATAATACTGTTAAGATTTATCCTTGGGTTCGTTGAATGAAACTCCAAACAATACTTCACTACTTTTATTGCAACTTTCTATCACAACACAATACAATACAATCGCTTAAACTGCTCTACTAACTATCCAACGCTCTATATATCTGCGTATACCTATGGAGAATCCTCCAGAGAAGCCTCGATGAGGTGTCTCGAATTCTCCTAGCGAATTACGGGTTCCTGGAAAAATGACGTCGCTGTCAGACCCCTCACACTATTCCGCGTCACCGACAGAGCCGGCGCTAGGACATTTCGTATCAATACGTTCCTGGAATGATTTTATGTGTGTGTTCCAGGAACATTTTAAGTGGAACGTTCCGGGAATATTCCGTAGACTCTCGGGACATCGCAACTTATATGGAGCATAAATGGAACGTTCCGGGAACAACGTGTGCTATTAGGGTTGGCTTCTTGTTTTGGACCCAAGGAATATTTCTCCCTTCGTTCTTATGCCGAATGAGGCACAGATTTGACCTCTTTTTGCATATTGTTTCCATATATAATACATAACATTGAAGCTCTTTCATTCCATCCAGAACATGATTCTGGAACTTACCCATTACTCTGGAAGATCAAAGATAGGTTGTTTTCTGTAGATATTTTCACGGTAATTGCTTGAGAGTTTCATTTGCGTCCGACCAGACGACTACTGCCAACCTCCCACACTTTTGTTGTTAGTTTGCGAGAATTATCGACGCCTGTTCATCGGGAATTGTCTTCACGATGAAGCTGTGGAACTAGTTTGCTACAGAATCGTTTCTTGACGATTACAAGTTCAAAAAAATATGAGAAACACCAATTTCTGTGTTTTGACTCTTAAGTTGACGAGGTTAATTAACCTTACACTAGTGGCGCCGGGTCTGTGAGACCCGAGCTCCTATTTTTCTGATGTCATATTGGATATTATTGTGGAGGAGACGAATAAATTCATCGAAACTATATCGGTGAATTTCACGCGAGAAAGTTCAGCTCGTCCTACGGATAAAACAGAAATTCGGGCTTTACTTGGACTTCTATACATGGCTGGAATCTTGAAAAGTAATCGTCTCAATTTTGAAGATTTGTGGGACAGGAAAGGATGTGGAGTGGAAATATTTTGGCTCACTATGTCACAACAACGATTCTTGTTCCTCTTGAGATGCATACGGTTCGATGATTTGACAACTCGAGAATTTCGAAAAACTACTGACAAATTAGCTCCTATTAGGTCGATATTCCAATTATTCGTGAACAACTGCAAAAACAACTATACTGTTAGTGAGTACACAACCATAGACGAGATGCTGTTGGGGTTCAGAGGCAGATGTGGGTTCCCAAAAAATATATCCCCAGTAAACCCAATAAATATGGTTTGGAAGATGTTCTCTCTAGTAGATTCGAAAATGTTCAACACAAAGAATTTGGAAGTTTATGTTGGAAAACAACCAGAAGGACCATTTCGGGTGGAGAACGATGCGGCAAGTATAGTTGAACGGTTGATTGAGCCTATATCTAAAACAGGGCGCAACCTCACTTGCGATAGTTGGTTTACAAGTATCAAACTGATCGAATCTTTATTACGTGATCATAAATTGACTTATGTAGGCACCATTCGAAAGAACAAACGAGAACTTCCGATTGAGTTTCTGAACATAAAAAACAGACCAGTTATGTCTAGTATGTTTGGATACCAAGAGAATATTACTTTGGTGTCGTATATTCCAAAAAAAGGAAAAAACGTTATACTAGCATCTAGCCTCCATCATGATGACAGAATTGATCCCACGTCAGTTGACAAATATAAACCAGAAATTATCACGTTCTATAGTTCAACAAAAGGTAGGGTCGATACGGTAGACCTGTTATCGTCAAACTATGATGTTGCACGCAAAACAAGATGATGGCCTTTGGTACATACTGCCAATAATCCTGATTCGAAGTTGTTGAGACGAAAGTTCCTGAAAACCGTTGCACTATCGTTGGTAGACGACCATTTGAAACGCCGTTCTTTGGCAGTAAATGTACCAACCAATGTGCAACAGAGACGTCGTGAAGTAGCTGGTACTGTAGCTGGTCATGAAGAACAACCAGATATTCCTTACGGGACCAAAAAAAGTGTTCTGAATGTCACAATGACAGAAAAACCAAATATTATTGTGTTACATGTAGAAAAATTTTATGTCTGAGTCATGTCAAAATTATATGTTCTAACTGCCTTGAGGAATCCCAAAACTCAAACAAATGAGCAATTTTATATATGAGCTGACGAATTCATCAGAAATTGTGATTAGATTTTTGTTAAAATATATATTTTCTACTATCCTAGTATTTTTAGTCACAAAATTCAGTAGTCACGGTATAATCGTCGATTTTTCAAATATATAACAAGTTCCTGATCAAAATCAAGTTTTTTGTGAAGAGTTTATATAGATGTTGAAGGCTACATGCCAAATTACATAAAAAAAAATTTGCAACTGCAGTCAACTTTTTTTTTGAATTGGGGGTCTATCAGACCCGGCACCACCAGTTGTGCTCGAATATAGGGCGCCACTAGTGCAAGGTTAAACAGTACCTCTTGACAGTACAGTACATATTTTCTTTTTCATGTGAATACAAACATATAACAATATTGTTTGTTTATCCGTCCGATTTATCTAAATTCGTCTTTGTTATTATACAGAGACCAAACAGGGAGGCGTGATGGCAGGGCCGGGACCTGGTCAAGGGGGTCCAGGAATGCCAGATCCGATCAATGCCCTCCAAAATTTGGCCAGCCAAGGTACTCGTAATCCTCTGATGAACATGGGACCTCAACCTGGTCAAATGGGTGGACAGCAGCAAACTACGGCCACAAATCTATTGCAGACTCTGAACAGGGGTCCTGGACAACAGATGATGATGGGCAATATGCCAGGAAATATGTCCGGTGCCATGTCCATGCAGGTAGGTGGTATTGTAGTCAAATACTATAAAGCTATACTTTTGTTGAATGAATTCAACAAAAGCAAATTATGGGTTTTACATTAAGTACTCCCCAGCAGGTACAATTTTTTGTACCTGCATTTTATATCAGATTTGTTGGTAGTTACAGAATTCGTTGAGTCAGCCGTTTTTGTTTCCTTTTTGGGGGCTAACGGACTTGAATGATTTCAATTAAAGCAAATTCTGGGTTTTACATGAAGTACTCTGCAGAAGGTACAATGTTTTGTGCAAATAATGAATTGTTTCAACTTCTAGTATTTATTTTTTCAAAGTCAAACTAAAAAATTGGTCCAAAAAATCTGTTACTACCGCCCGGTTTAATAGTTTTGAGAAAAGATTTTTAGTGGAGTTAGTTGAGGTTCAGATTCTTATTCAGAATCTAATTTCTATGTACTGTATTTTATAAATACCTTTTTTTTACTGCTCTTATTGTTTTTTTTGAGGGTAGTTCCCACCATATACGGTTTGCTGATTAATTGTCACTTACCTTTTTATGTTAATTTGAGGAAGAAAAAGTCACCTTGTACTCTCAAAAAATATTATACAGTTTGCTTATTATATTTGTAATATAAACGCACCCACTGTTGTAAGTGATTAGAGGAAACAATACATATTTTACACATTGCATAAACATTCTCTAACACTCTGTTTCAATAAAACTGTAATCACGCTTCTGTAAATGCAGTGTGCCAGAAGAAAATGATAACTGTATTCCAGAAATATTCAACTGATATCTGGATATTATGTTGGATATGGTTTTTTACTGATTAATAACGGTTGTCAAAGATGAAATTAGTTAATCCTAGTAGCAAGTCATAGTAATGAAAAATAACAATAACAGCAAAACTCCGAGTATTCATCATAGATAGTTCACACATTCCTTGTATTCCTCAAGCGAATAGAATGGATTTTCTATTGAAAGAGATCTGATGATTTTTCTCAAAGTTGAAAATGGTTGATTTTTTCGACTATGAGTTATATAAACTGAATTACATGCTCCCTTGGTATCGTGCAGATGATTATCTAGTTAGGTTTGTCAATTTCATATGAATGTGGACCAAAGTATTCAGAACGAAAAATGAGAGATAAGTCATGATCCTAAACTTTTTGAATAATGGCCTGCAAAGTGAGACTGAAAGATTTTGTGTTCAGTTGTCTTAGTTTGCTATAATTTCTATATGAGACGTTTTTTGGATAGTCAAGCACTTGCACTGATTTTTTGGTAGTGCATTTGATATTTTAACTATAGGAAAACCTGGCAAATAAATTACTATGTAGTAATGACTCCAAATGGGTTAACAACCTGATACAAAATCTCTTTATATGAAGGTAATCTGAATGCTTATATTTTTAAACTTTTTATAATTTCTGTACTTTTAATTTGAACATTAGGAAATTTGTTACTTTGTGTTTGAAGAAAATGTGGAATTTTTTAAAATATGGGAAATTCAGGTAATTGCATATTATTGAATCAAAAAAATGAAAGGTGGACTCTAATAACATTGCTAACCCGGCGAAACAAAAAAAATCGGCCCAACAGAAGGGTACAGGAGGGGCTGGGGCATTGCACCCATTCCTTTCTGAATCCGCTTGTGAATAATCAGTATGGGGTATTGATTTTACTTCTTTCATAGAAGTTGTAATTTCTATTTTTTGATTCGGAGAAGAAAAAAGCCAAAAAGTACTTCTTCAAACTTCACTCCACAAAAATACCAAGTTTCTCTGTGGTACCTATGAACTTCATGATTTCATGATTGTATAGAACAAATTGGTCGAAGTATTGGTTTCTTCTATTATTTGAAAAATATGAATATAATATGAAATCAATTATATATATCACATGTGCGCAAATTGACATTACTGGCGAAACCGGAAGTGCTACAAAATTGTTCTAGTTCCCGAAAATTTGAACTAAGATCTTCATAGACTTTTTCAAATTTCGTGATCCTAGCCTGAAGTTTTCATCTCAGCAAAATCGGAACAATTTTCAGAATCACCCGATACGTTTCCAGTCATGTTTACGCAAACTGAGAAAAAAAGAATATAGGTACCTACAAAAAGGTGAACGTTTCTCTGTTCGTTTCCTGATTCCAACAATTAATATTTTAGGTATGCCAAGATACAAGAAGAGATTCAATTGAAGATTGTACATTTTCGCAAATAACTGATAGAAGTAACGGCGTTAAGAGACCCTGGAACGTGTCAGATGTAGCACCAAAACAGATATCACAGTCATCTGTGGAGGAGTCAATAGGACTTTCCGAGTACGATGTATCTCAACAGATGGCGAATGAAACCAATAAAGAACATTTTCCCGGAGAAACACAAAGTGAAACCTCCGAAGATGAACGTTCTCAAGATGGAGATCATCGTCTAATTATCGTTACCTCAGAATCCGAATCAGATGCTAGTGATATTGTAAAACCAAATCCGGAAACAGACTCGAGTGCTAGTTTTGTCTCCATAAGGTCTGAATTCCCTGAGTCCGACCCGATTGAAATAGTGATTTCAAGTGGAACTTCCTCTAATGAACATTACCAAAAGAGTTGCCAACCATCTACATTAATGTCAAATGGTCCGTTAGCCCCTAAAAAAGAAACAAAAACGGCCGACTCAACTAATTCTGTAACTACCAACAAATCTGATATAAAAGAATACTATGATGCCAAATTGGAACTACTGAGGAAATACCAAAAAAGGAAACTGGAACAGTTGGATACCATCATAGATCTGAAAAGAAGAAAAGTAATAGCCCTGGAGAACCTACTTAGCCCAGGTGCCATGCTTGCCAGGATGAATCATATACAACAAACTGTTCGACTCTGATTTCCACCTCAAGGAGACGAGTGGACAACAAACTGTTCGACTCTGATTTCCACCTCAAGGAGACGAATGGTCTTTTTGTTCTTGAAATAATAGATAAAAACCAAATACAACAGGCTGTGACAGATGATAGACCACATTTAACCGGACAGTATTATCGAAAAATTAAAAAATTTCAGAATTCGAGATTTGACACTTTTAGAGCAGAACTGCCCTGATAGAATGGAGTACATCAAAAATTTTCAGTAAAATTTCCATATTGATCTTAAAAATTTTAAATCTAGTTCCAGAAACAGAAAACCCCTTTTTAATTAGTTTTATCATTCCCAAGGTTCTGCCAGTTTTTATTATTTTTTACATTATTCATGTATGAAGTTTACTTTTTAATACTAAGTGAGAATACTAATGCAGTAATATACTCACATTGACACATCTCACCTATGGCAAGAGAACTCGTATTTTAAAAGTTTTTTTAATTCTTTATATTACACTAGTTCACATTTGGAAACAAATAAGCCGTTCCTATTGGCTATTCACAGTTTCATTTTGTGTCTGATAATTTCAAAGAAAGTTTCCTGTATGAATTTCAGCGCAAATCTGCGACAGATGTTTACCGGTACGGTCGCAAAAGTCCTCCCATCTTAACTATTGAATAGGACAAAATATAAATGTCGGACGAAATTTATATAAAAATCATCATTTCAAGTACATTTTGAGGACACTTTTTGTTACTTCACTTGACCAAAGGATGCTACCATTTTTTTCCAATTCTCTATCCAACACTGGATTATTTTAGAGATTAGAATCAGTCGTTCCGGAGTTATCAGCAGTTTCATTTTGTGTTTGAAAAACTAACACTAAAAATTGATATCTTGTCCAGTTCAAAAGTTAAGGGGGGAAATAACTTTTCACGACCACTCTGTATGTTCCTTTAGTTCAACACGAAACGAGAAAAAAATTTCATTTCAGAATACATGATTTTCAGTGTGTGAGAGAAATCGTAGAGCTATTTAATCGGAGATTTTTTGTTGAAACTGAACAGAATCTTCCCTTTACTTTTGAGAAAAAAATGTGATTTTTATGTTTTCTTAATTATATAGTATTAAAGAAGTTTACTGTTATTGTTGTTATTTGTTTTTTCGAAATGAAGTTATCACTAAGTTCTTTCCCTCAAGTTTGGATACATTCAGAAAGCATGCTTATTATTTACGAGCTTATTCTCTTCGAATTATACAAAATAGAAATATATCATCACAAGTGAACACTAAACCTAATACGTTAAATTCGAGTGTCAAACATTTAAAAGTATATGGAATCGGTAATACGAAGTAAAAGTCGTAGGTCTTGAAATATTTACATAATTATTAAAACAAACTCCAGTCTATGACGGTAAAAAAAGTGTAAACTGTGTATTTATCCCATACAGCACCGATTCGTATGAAAATCTGGATATAGGTTCCACTTACCCTCTATTTCAAAATCCACCCTGTGCCGAGATTTGTTTTTTTGGAGGGGGGGTAAAAACCACCCCTTTTCGAAAAAAAATATCAAAATTTTAGATTGGAGCATGTAATAAACTGAACTCATATTTATATCAGTAAAATCAATCAATTGATAATTTTTAATATAATTTATGGTTCAGTAATCAGTGTCAGCCCTTAACACCCCCCCCCTTTATGACAGAATATCATCAATAATTTACATTATATTTGGCAGTTATTCGACTTATTCAGTATCTATTTGCATTTAATTCGAGATTTAGCTTCTATCTATCATCTACTTCAAAGTTGAGGTTGTACCTGGGGTTGGTTTTAATTCATCTGAAAACTACCCCTATTCAAAAAAAAATTACAAAATACTACTTTTGATCGTGCAGTCATCTCTAAATACGTTGAATTAACCTTGAGAGACAATTTCTGATCTATTAAACAGTTTCGACCCCCCCAAAAACCACCCTTATGATAGTTTTCATCAAAAAATTATATCGAAATTGTTATTGAGTAACCGGGAAACCCAACTGTATGAAAATTCAGATTGAGACTCTACTTTAAAGTTACCTTTGTAATTTAAGTTAGTAGGGAGGGGATAGTAACGATTTTACTGGCTTCATTGATTAAAATAATACGCCCAACAACACTAGACAACTTTTTATTAACTCCACTTCAAAGTACCGACTGGCTAATAAAACATTTGGACTTTTCAATTGTCTTGTCAAATTTTCTTGGCACTCCATTTATATGTATATATATATATATATATATATATATATATATATATATATATATATATATATATATAAAATATACATATAGTTCCACTCGGCCTAAAATATAGTTACTATGTGTATTCTTCAATATACTAATGTAAATACTATTTCCACAAAAATTGTTTTTGGTTTTTTCCCATAACAAATCAAATCAATATCAAAAAAGTATTTTGTAGCTTTTTTCAAGAGCTATGAGCTTATTCAGATGATTTTTTGTTTCAGATTATATTTTTGGGAAGGTTCATGCTGAAAGGGCTAAAAAAAGGTACTTTGCGCAAACCCTCACAATATTTAACTGGCCATATCTTACTCTATTTTCATCCTACAGAAAAAATAAATTACCAAAATTTTCAGAGAAGAATAACCTTCAATTTTGTACTCTAAAAAATTTTGCATGTGATCAATACTTTTCGAGTTATTTTGAAGAAATAGTGATTTTTCGCTGTATTACTTATATGATTTTTTCTCTTCAATTTCAATTTTTTCCAAAACTACGTACTTTCAATTGATGAAAAACTCAGAACTCATTATAAGGACATGAATGAAGTGAATTATGGAGTAACAACGATTTTTTTCAAAGGGGGGGAAAGAGAGGATGAGTTATTAACAATTTTTTTTCAACGAAAAAATAGGATTCAACATTATTTCCTTCATACCTCGGTCAGTTTTGATGCTAGAAACTTTTATAAATAACAAAAATGAAGGATTTTTGAAGGACTTCAAAACAGGTCCAATGAGTTTTTCCCGAAAAAATGCATTGGTTTTTGGTTATTGTACTTTCCATTAGGGCGTTTGAAAATACCAATCAACTTTCAACAACAATTATTCAGTTTGTAGTGGGTTTGCATACATCACAAATAAACGGTCGCCTTTGTTTTTTCAAAAGTTATAATTTTGCTCTCTACAGGTTTTTCGATTAGATGCATATTTTTCCAGTTATTCGCGAAAAAGGATCTGAAAACGTGTTTTTTTTGCCTGAAAACCGCGAATAAGTCGAAAAGAATTGCTTTTCGGAAAAAACTTCATTGAACAAAAAGTGCTTAGAATTAGTCAATCTATTGATTTCCGCACTCATTTCCAATAAACTTTTTTTCACCCCCAGGGAGAAAGCAACCCTCGGCACAGGGTAGATTTTGAAAAAGAGAGAGGGTATGTAGATCCTGAATCCAAATTTTCATGCGAATCGGTGCTGTATGGGATAAATACACGGGAAAATGGTCATAGACTGTACTAATATATCGGACAAAAAAACAATATCGCAATATTACAGGAAAAGTCAAATATCACAGATTTTCATGCATAACTTGAACTGACTGTGGTAATAAAACATTTTTTAAATTTATTTACATTGATATATGATAGTTGAAACATACAATGCAAACAAACTGACTCACTTAAATCAATCATATTTTGCTGCCCATTCAAGATAGTCAGTTTGTAATTCTCCTTCAAAGTGAAAGCCGATAAATTCACAAACTCTGCGAGCAAGTGATTAAGCAGATAAGCCACCAAATAAGAAAACAACGCTTCAAGAAGTGAAGAAAAATGGGTAGGTCCATCTTACATTTATGTTCCTCAGTGATCTGTTGAGGGTTTTCTCACTGAGAATTATCTTTGGTAATTAGGTAATCCCCCAGCTAAATCTTGTTGTCAAAGCAAGCAAAGTGGACAACGCTCGTTTCATCGAGTTTCAAGAGTTGTAGTTCTCTGATTACGGGGTGATGTGGGCTAACGGGGGAACTACTGATATGAAACGTATGGGGGAGATATTTTTTTTAAGACACAGATGGGTTCTCCTTGCAACGACACATAATTGTTTGGAAAATTTGAGCTGCTGTTCAAGAATGACGCCGAGATATGTCGCTTCATCAACATAAGAAATAGGTTAGTTTTCAAAATGAATAGAAAAGTCACCTAGGCGATTCAGGTTGAAAGGACATAAAGGAATATTCTGACTTTTTGAAGCTTTCAGGAGTGGGAAATTTTTTCAGTCCACTTCTTAATGAATAACAGATTATTGTTTATTTTTGTCAAAGAATTGAGTTTGACAAGATTGGAAGTTTAAGTACATTGAGTACTTATAAAGCAGGCGCTGTATTCAAAATGCTATTAAAACCTGACACTAAATCCAATAGAAATTTATTTTGGTACGCGTGTAGTTTCTGACAGTTACTTCGAGAAAATAAATTGTTCTGCACGCGAGCACCTTTGGAAAGTGAGGAAAATTCCGGGAAAACCCGGAAAATCTGTATTGGTAATTGTTGGAAGAATTTTCATTCAGTTCACAAATTTTTGACCAAAAACAAGGGAGATACAGAGAATTTAGTCGAGCGTAGGGGTAAATCTTATGTTGTCCTAAGTTGTTCGTGCGGAAACCTGAAAATTAGAGCTCATCTCTTATAGGAAAATATTTTCGAAAAAACATGCAAATACCAATTTTCACGCTCAATAAGTTTGTTCCTATACATTATATCAAAATTATCAACCCCTTCCAAGTTATTGATTCAATACCTACTTTTCAAGTTTTTCCGGTAATTTTCACCATTTTCCATGAGTGTTCGCGTGCAAAACAATTTTTTTCTTGAAGTACTCCTCAATGACTGCCCATGTACAAAAAAAATTTGTATTCGATTTAGTGAAAGGTTCAAAACCCTGGTTATTGGACTATTATGTCATTACAAATGTCAGGCGTTAATGTTCAAACGAAAACCTACCTGTGATCGAATGTCAGAAGATATTCTCAAATAAAACTTGGTGTTCTATTCCTCAAGAAATAAATTTTGAGGGGCGAGGGAGTTGGTGCCACTGGCGCTCCCAGGGGGCCGTTCATAAAATACGTTCGCATACAAGGGGAGGGGTGGGGTCTGACTGAGTGTGACAAGTGGGGACGGGGGGTATACGGCAACGTGACGTTCGCCGTTTATTATTTTTTGACATGAGCGCTAGGCGCTAGCTCTGTGGCGCGACTATAGCGGCGTTGCGATCCGTCACAACGGGTTTCTTTGTTTTTCCAATACTCGAGACAGTAACGTTTCCACGTACCCTGCGCTCTCGATTCAATAACAAATGAAAATACTGTTTCTTATCAGTGGCGTAAATAACGCCTTGGCAACCTTGGCGGCGCCAAGGGGCGCAGTGCAGGAGGGGGCGCAACAAAAGGCATTCAATAACGCAAAAAAATACTGAATGAACCTGATGAATGTTATAAAGATAAAGATAGACGTACAAAATTAACAATTGAAAAAAAAACAGGAGGAATCTGTTACTCATTAAAGAAATTCAAGTAGTCTAAGTTCTAACTGATTATATTATAAGTTGCGTTCGATTTGACGCCCGAAACAATCCAGGCGCGTTCTCAATAACCTGAATCACCTCGTTGCATTTATTTTCAAAGTCAGGGCGGGTTCTGTTCCATTGTTTTCAATAGCATTGAGAGCTGGTAGTGATTACTTATTTTGAATTAATTTTATAACTAATTTTCGCCACGTGCAGTCAGTCGCAGCGTGGTTATGGAGGTTTGAATTAAAATTTTCGAGAAATGACGAAATGACATATGACACGAATTTGTAAATGTGAATATTTATGAAGTATGACGTATGACTGATACAACAACTATTTGGCAATACGTCACTCCTTTGAGTTCAGTAAATTGGCTAAATGTTCACATGAGCAGCAGCCGAATAGTTGTTGTATCTGTCATACTTCATAAGTATTCACATTTACAAATTCTTGTCATATGTCATTTGTCGTAAATTTCAATCCATATTTTCAACAAAGGACGTTATATTTGTAGCTTCCCTGAAGATGACAGTATTCACTGTCGAAATATTGGGAATACAGCGTAAAAAGATTACACTTCTTGCTTGCTGCTTCACCCAATATCTTCTCCCCTTGTATCCTGACTGGTCAGCAAAGACTACCAATCTATATCTCGAAAACGAACAATTTTTGGTGGAATTTACGTATTTTGGCCTCCTGAAAAGTCAAATTAAATTTTTGAGGCTCCCAACTCGTTTTGGAGATACAGCCCCTCGAAGACAGGAAATCGGGGTTTTACGCCTATGTTTGTTTCTAAGTCAATTTCGCTCGAAATTCCTCCTTTCTATCAGCACAATATACACATTATATACCACCTTCTTCGTTACTTTATAACCGAATTATAAGCATTTCTTACTACAAAACTCTATAATGTAAATCGTCATAGAAATTTTAGAGTTTTGTAGTGAAAAATGAAAAAATTCGTATAATTCGGTTGGAAAGTGATAAAGAAGTTGATATAGAATGTGTATATTTTGCTAATAGAAAGGAAGAATTTCGAGCGGAGTTGGCTGAGAAACAAACATTTGCGTAAAACCCCAATTTCCTGTCTTTGAGGGGCAGTATCTTCGAAACGAGTTGAGAGCCCCAAAAATTTCATTTGACTTTTTTGTTCAGGAGGCCAAAATACGTAAGTTCCACTAAAAATTTTTCATATTCGAGGCGTAGCCCGATTAACGGAATTTTACCTTATATAAATATATATATATATATATAAACATATTATTTATATATTATTTATAGGGTGGGGGGCGTATAGCCTATGTTTGCCAAGGGGCTTGGCTTACCTTAGTTACGCCACTGTTTCTTATGTATCTATTATTATTTTATTCCTTCATTCGTCATTTAGTAGTGAACTAATACAGACACTTTTTTCATCTTCTCAATTTAATACTCTTCAGTTAAAGATATTTATTAATTTTTTTAAATTTTATTATAATAACTAAATAAATATTTTTAATTTTCAGAATTTGTGTACTATCATTTAGAATTTATCATACTCAGCAGGGGGGGGGTCTTAGTTTTTGTGATGGAATATTTCTAGGGGGGGTCACAAAAAGTGTGACACAGCGTGACAATGGGGGGGGAAAGGATAAAAAAAGCAGATTTTAGTGTGACGTATTTTATGAACGGCCCCCAAACTTCGAAAGGCATTTATTTGTAATTGATATTTTGACTAGAATCGAAGTTCTTACTATTCCCTCGCAGATCCCTATTCTCTCATAATCTCAACCCAATTGATGTAATACTTCAGTCGCTTTGAGCACTTTTTTTTATTTTTTTTTGTGGAATTTACGTACTTCAGTCTCCATTAAAAAAATCCCTATAAAATATTTGGCGGTTTCGTATCTTTTTGGTAATAAAGGTCCATTTTGTTGTAAAACTTCACAATTTTTCACATAAATTTTCTTTCGTTTTAACATTGTCATTCTTCTGATAAAACACCATACACCCTCTTATTTACTAGTTTTCAAGCAGAAAAAAAACCTTATTTTTTCAAAAAATCCAACTTTCTAATACATTCAGTTCACAACAATAACAATGAGAGCGGCAACACTGCAAATACATCACTTTCGACTGTCATCGCACTATGACATCACAAAAAATAGGTTTGAAAAGAGATGCGTTTCTTTGAAAAAATATTGTTTTTCTGCTTAAAATTGTTGAAAACGAGTAAATAAGAGAGTGTGTGGTGTTTGATAAGAAGAAATTTTGTGTGTTCAAACAAGAGAAATTTGATTGAAAAATTGTGAAGTTTCACAACAGAAAGGACCTGTATCTCTAAAAGTATACGATACCGCCGAAACTGTTATGAGGAATTCTCGAGAATTTCTCTCTGTCGTGTTGGCGAATAACACCCCGTTTCGACGATGCAATTTTGTCGCTGCAACTTCTCGCGACGACTTGTCGCTGCGAGAAATGTCATGTAGCTGTCAGTTTGCATTGCCAATATTAAAAAATAGCACTGAATGTTACCAAGATGAACGTCTACATTATCACAACTGATATATAATTTCATTCATTTCTAATAATTGATATTGTGATTAAATCACCTTATTACTCAACTTGATTCCTCAAGTCTCGAAAAATAATTGAAATGTTCAAAATCAATATTCTTCACAATGATGCCACCACATATTTGTGGTTTGCGGTAATACATTCACCATAGAAATAACTAAGTCGCTGCAACTTATCGCACCAAAAAAGATTCATGCAACTCGAAAAACTTGCATGAACACATGCAATTTTCTGGAGTTGCAGCGACAAACTTGCATCGTCGAAACAGGCTATAAGTCTGCCACGTTTCATGGTTGACGGGTCCGCGAATAACCATGCTGTTCCTGAGGTATGGCGTAGGGAGTTAGTAACAAGCTTAATTGCAGAAGGACTTCTTAAGAAGTCGATGGCGTTTGGTATGCAATACCATAAATCTACTACTAAATTTTGTGCTATTCTGGTGATACAGACTAGCCTTCCCGCTCTTTTTTTGTCTCTTTCGTAGTAGCGAATGGCGCTAGCTTGGGTGGTCATATCGGCTGCCATTTGGATAATTTTTTGTTGATACAAAAGTGATTATCTTTGTATTCTTTCCAAAATTTCAAAGTAGAATATTGTTTATTACCACAGCTGGGCACCGTTAATCAACTAATTAACTTCGTTAATCGTCAATCCGCTACCAAAAAAGTTAGCTTCGTTAAACTTTAAAGCGTTATATTTCGGAAGAATTAGCGCAAGTTATCGTTAATCCGTTAATATCTATTCAAACCTAACCGCTGTTGTCATATGTCAAAAGTATTTTTCATACTTCTGAACGTGAATGCCTCTGTTATGGTAGTTCCTTACACCATAGGTAGTTCTCTGTCTTGAACTTGAAACTAACATTATTCTGAAATTAGGCACTGATTACCAGTTTCTCAGGAAACCGCTGTCAAAAATTCGGTTATTAGCGGTGAGTAGTGGTTACTATCGGACCATACCCTAAGCACCTGCGCTAAGTAATGAAATGATCAAACGTCAAATGAAAGAAATCTCCTTGCAGTTTTCTCTCCCACTCGCACGCCTCGGTAAAATATATCTAGTTTTGTTTTTGTTTCACTCGTTCCCCGTCACTTGACGGTGCCGTGCGGAAACTATTCGGCATTGGATTAACGATTAACGGACTTCTACATATTAACGAAAGTTAACGTATCCGTTAACCTTTTTAAAGTTAACTTTAAAAGTTAATCAAAATGTTAACTTCGTTAATTAACGATTAACGAGTTAATGCCCAGCTATGTTTATTACCCATAATGGATTGTTTGAGGACTCTACATAATCGACTTATTTAGGAAGCTTTCACACAATCCTGATGAGTTTTTCGAACCCAGTCAGACCATGATTGCTGCTTTTGCTGTCTGAACATATACTCATTCTCGTTAGTCCAGAAGCAGGCGAGTATGGCATATACTTCTGCATGGAAGCCTCTTAGATTCATGCAAAGCAATCAGTTTTGGGTCATATTTTTGAGAAATTCATATGTGACTTCCGTTTTTACATTAATTTAAATAGCTCTCGACTTGGAAGCTGTTAAAGCGGAATCGAGAAAATAATGTCTTGCATTGAAAACAATGTGTAGAAGATATAAGTTTTGGGGAAGATATGCTGTAAAAAGTTTACCATCCTTCGGTAGGTATATAGCACTTGTACTGAACATGTTTAAATTTTATCAGATGCCCAAATAAAAAAGTTATGAAACAAATGTGCGATCATGATTACAACAATTTTTAAAAACAATTTACTGACAAATGAGAAGGACAAGGGAAAAAAGTTAATAGATAATATTTGCATAGTAAATTTAATGCGAATTCATTCATATTTCGCAAAAAAACGAGTTAGAGCAAAAAAATTATCATAAACTATATACAGCGGCTTTCTTTAGTGTCTTCCCCCCTTTAATTTTGTTGAACGGGTCAACTCAAAAAATTGAAAGTTGGTATAATGAAATTGATGCATGAATACTATAGTTATGAGTGAAATTGACAGATGAAAATTTCAAAATGGCGACTGTGCGTCATCTGTAAAAATTGATGGAAAGGTGGCTTTTGTAACACATCTCTTTGAAGCTGCTGACGAATACTGTACAACCCTAGAATATCGAGTCAATATCTACTATAAAATTCGACCTTTAACCCTTTCGCTCACGGTTTTTTGTTCTTGGACGGAAAAATCAAAATTTTTCAAATAACGAAATACTAATTTTTTCAAAATTTTTGACACGAAAATTTTGGTTTTTGAGCTTCTAGTTTTTGAGATATTACATGTATTTGAATGAATACAGTGTGAACAAATGGAACAAATTAATAAAAAATACCCGCCAATTTTTTTTGTTTTGTTTTATTGCACAAAGAAATATTCATCATTATCTAGTGTGATAAGACAAGAAACAATTGTTAGCCTTGTTCAGGCATAAATGAACATTGCATTTTATACAAAAAACTAAAAAATTCAAAAAAATACATTGGGCTCTTAAATTCAACTGCATAACTACAATGTTCATTATACCAAATGTCGTGGGGGGACACATATGTTGCATTTTGAAGGCATACAATTTCTTTTTTGGTGGTCAGATCATGATTATTTCTGAACTGTAAAACATTGAGGTCTCCATCTGAAGGTGGTTTTTTTTCTGATTAGGCTCAGGTGTATTATTATCTGCACTATTCGTTTTTATAGCTTCCATGAGGTCATCGCTGTTTTGTAATTGATCTGCCTGATGTAAAGGTTCTTCTACTGACGAAACATTTCTTTTAGCTTCTTCTTCGGCGTATTCTTCAAGATTTTCGAGTTCATTCAACTCTGGATCACTGCCTTCTTCGCAAGAATCAACTCCCAAATCACCTATCAGGTCGTCATCTTCGTCACTTAGATTCATATCAGATAGATAAATAGATATAGATAGATCAAACAAACCATAATCAAAATAGAGAAAAATACTAAAATAGCTGGGTTGGACTTACCATGCCGCTTTACTTCGTCAATTCACAATGTATTCAAATGAATACACTACTTTTTTCACACAAATGAACAGAAAAAAAACATTTTTTTATATACGTGCTTGTTACTGAACAAACGTGTACGTGTGATCTATATAAGCCTAGTTTTTCTCGAAGAAAAGTTTTGAATACCGGCGTGAAATTCGAAAATAATACAATGTTGTAGGTTATAGCACAGGCAATAAGAATCAGCTGTTTCGAAAAATGTTCTCAAAGTTCTGAACAAAACTCAAAGATGGCGTTAGGGGTATTATACGACGACTAAAATGTATTCTAATAAATACATTGGTAGTAAACTGACAAAAGGTTGCACAATCACTCATAAGAAGAATATATGTCTTGTGTATTCATATAAATACAACATGAGTGAAAGGGTTAATTTCATGGAATAGTAGAAATATCGACGCTTTTGTGTTCGAAAATGTAGTGCGTGAAATATAAAAAAGGCTGTTCTTATGTCAAGAAGTTCAAGCAAGGCAACCATTTCGAACATCTTGTGGACTGAACTCAGCTTATTCCCTCAAATTATGAAGTTAAACGTCGATGTATTCAGGTTATTATTAAATGTTCCGCCATTTTGTAGTAGGTGAAGATATTGACTCAATATTCTAGGGTTGTAAAGTAGCTGTAGCTGTCTTCAGCAGCTTCAAAATGATGTGTAACATGGCAATATTTTTTTTTTTCGTTTTTTGCGAAATATGAAGAAACTAATATTGAAGGTCCTATGCAAACATTATTTATCGGATATTTTTCTCTGCTTTAAACAATTTTTTTGATCGTCCGACTCATTTTTTCAGTGAAATTTGTTAAAATTTGTTGTACCTAAGCAAAATCGCACATTTTTTGTTTTATAACTTTTTATTTGAGCTTTCAACAATGCAGTCCAACAGTTTTTATGAAGATTCATTGACCTGCCCCAGATTCCGATATTCTACAGTTTTTACGCATTAGTCGCATTACGGCACTCCACTTTGCCCTAAGGAACTGGAAAATTGGCAGGCAGGACAAAAAGGACCGTTGAGATGTGCGAAATTATTACACAGCATAAATTCATTCAGCTTACGTCCTCTACTCTTCTATGTTTATCGTGACTAGAGAATGTAATCCCGGACCGGGATCAGTGAATCGGGATTTCAGGATCCATTTTTCACTAAAAAAACTCTTGAAACTCTGTATGAAAAATTTGATTTCATTCATAACATAAATAAAATGGAATAGCAATTCATATGTTATGAAGTTATTGCGAATTGGCGGTATATCGATCTCAAAAAAAATATATTTAGGTTGACGTAGCGACTACGCACCTAGATAACAACGAACCTGTTCTATCTTCTGACTAACATATGATCTGTTTTTTGATACTGGGGTAGCTTTCGTGTTGTTAGATCTCATTAATATTCTCATAGAAATAATTCTTGGAGAAAAAATATACTCATTTCAGATCCCGAAAATCCAAGGATTGACTTTTCACAATCCCGGACGACTTTTTCTTCTGGATTTTATTCCCTAATCGCGACTTTTCATATTAGAATACAACATTTTATTTTCTATCCCCACAATTTTCGTGCTATGACACTATAAATTAAAACCCGATTACATTTCCACAGAATTTATTGTCTTGGTACATGTTTTGATACAACGTATCTTTTTCAAACGAATGTAGTATAACACTAGTGTTAGACAAAATATGAAAATGCAATTCATACGAATGTTTAAGGGATATTATTATTATTTATTTATTTACGGAAAGTCCATTACAGTATTATACAAGTTGATATAAAATTGCGGTCCAAAATACATAAATACCTACAAAACATAAATTTACCATAAAAGCCAAATACATTTGTTTTAAAATTTTATGGTCCTATAGAATTATAAATAAATATATATATATATTTTCACTACATATAATTGATACACTATTATGTAATGCACCCTCTACAAAAATAATTGAATTTCTCTGTATTGTCGGTTCGTTGGTGATTTTGGATATCGTTTTCATTTGTTGCCCATTCTATAACTTGATTTGTTCAAATGTGGAGGAAAAAAAACAAATTTCTCATAATTCAGAGGAATAGTCTATATTATTGTGGGAATCTAATGAAATGATGTTTCCATTGTGGAGTTTTTAACAGTCACTGTGAGTCTTATTCATTTTGGGTTTTGCTTTCGAGACTGGTCTTCAACCTCACGATTTCTTTTCGGTCGCTTTTTTGGCCTCTTAATAGCTAACGATGACTATAAAAATGATTTGTTGTATATTTTATATCGTTTCCCACTGTAACTTTATTCATTTACGAATTCGAAATGAAAACAGTTATTTCACGAAGGATTTGGGTAATTGAATCTGAAGTAGTTTTATATTTTCGCGATGTTTCTTTCGTGAAATATTTCATTACTTGAGCTTGAGAACTTCGATGATTTCAGTTTTTTTCATCTGATGAAAAAAGGCTACTTTGCACCACTAATTACGCCCAATGTAAGTTGATTTCAGTTTTTTTCATCTGATGAAAAAAGGCTACTTTGCACCACTAATTACGCCCAATGTAAGTTAAATCAGAAGAACATTAATTGTATTTGCATATATGCATTAAAATAGCATCAATGGATTTGTCATTACAAGTTCTTAATGCAAGAGGAACTGGTTACGAAAGGTCAGCATCAAGTAAAGTATTAAACGAGTTGAAATGATGAAAATTGAGAAATAAAACTTCCTATGTTTTTGTACTAACGCTACTACAGTTCCGTTCTATGTATCACAAACGAATATAAACATTATGTACATCTACATTACTACAGGCATTTTCAAATGAATGCTAAAAAAAACAGTAATGTTAGTTAAAAATATATTGGTATTAACATGGAAAGTTTTATTTCTCGATTTTAATAATGACATCCAGCTATATAGTGACTGCTACTTCGTCAGTATATTGAGTTAAAATAAGGTTTTTCAGTTTTTCCTCAACCAGCTGACGTTTCTTCTACGAACGTCAACACACAAGTCGAAACTTGTGCTACCTAAAATGCAGTACACACCAGCAGACAATGCTCTTCTTCGTGAACACAAGCTGCGACTTTCTGTACCCATCTCAAAAAAGGTTCATGCGAGGTAACCTACGAGATCTTTGTATGTTTTCATTCGCTCGTTTGTCAGATTAGACTTAAAGGATGATATTTCAAATCTCTTCCGGTGTGAGCGCTTAGGTAAAAAATTTGAAGTGAATACATATTCCTAGACCATTCCGAGGAGCTTAATTTTATCAGACATGAAATCACTGACAGGTGCCATTCAGTATAGGGAAGAATATCGACCGATGAGGGCGCTAGTGGTGGTCAAATTATATCCACCATTTTGAAATAGTTACCTTGTTTACATTTATGAAATAACGCCCTAAACAGTCATCAGTTGTCCTCGCTAGACAAGATTTTGGTGGTTTCATTGCTATATTTTCACTGTACGAAATTTTTCTCGTGAAGGTTAATATAACTGTGTTTATGATGCTTCGAATAGCCGCACAATACTATTCATTGGAGGTGAACATAGAAGCATTGTGTTTCAAAATCTAATGATATTTGTTCCAGGACATTTTTTAGTTTTAGTGTAGTATTAGTGAACCAAAGAGGCTATTATTACATGGATGATGAAATGCGCCATAACTTCGCCTAAAAATAGACAAACACACTCACCAGGTTACAAGAAATCATCTCTTCTGAAATGCAAGGAACACACTGAAGCCGCTCTAAATGGTGATTTATGCAGTTTCAGTTGAATTTTCCAAGCCTTGTACCTGTCTATTTTCTCTTTCAATCCACTCTCCGTAATGTTTTTCACCAAAGATGTATTTCTCTTTGGAAACGTCTGGAAAGGCAACTTTGGATTTCGGTTCCTAGAGTTGCGGCAACTTGGCACCAAACACTTTATACGGTTCACTGAGCGATCTGCAGCCATGATTGACTTTAGATGAGATTTCCCATATAAACACCGGAGAACTCAATAAATTCAAACACAAAAAATGAAAGCCGTTTGTTTGTCAAATTATAGCAGTGCCTTACATTTCCGTCAGACGTCGCATACAATTATGAACTTCTTAATTGTGACACTATGATGTCTTATTGCCATTTTGGGTCGTATATAGTCATCATTATCGATCAACTTCGAAGTGTATCTCTTAAAAAACTAATAAGTAGAATACGCTAAAGCTTGAAAAATGAATAGAACTTGTTGATACTTATTGATGAAAAATTGTATTAAAAATACACAGTTGAAACTTTTCATAGATCAATTATTACCCTAATACTAAACTGAATATTAGTATTAGACGCGCGTTTCGCTGACAAAGTAAGCATCTTCGAGAAGAAAACATCACTTTTCATCAAGGTTTGGGTAATTCATCTCAACAAAGTTTCATCGTTCACATCAAAGGTTCCAGTCTCATTGTTTTAATGAGATTTTCTCGATAACAAGGTCTACAAAAGCGCGATACGTGGTTCACATACAATGCTTTTTCAAGCAAACGGAGCTTGAACAAGCTCTCTCAATCATGTAATAATGTGAAAACTGCAAATTTTTAAAGAAACACGCCCTCTGGAACGGAAAACGAATTATTTTTTTGTTTTCAGTATTTTCATAGTGGAAGAGAAAGTTTTTTTAATGTTGATATTGCAAATTACCACTTTCTTCAAAGACAAAATGCCATTTCATAACAAAAAGCAAAATGTATCTTAACCGAACCAAATTGAGATTTTTAAAATATTCGTCAAAACCTTGGTAAAGTTGTTTCATTGCTGAAAATATTTTACGGGCAAAGGTCGGCCAATTATCTTGGGTACCGAAGCGCTCTGGTTCGTCTTATTGGTTTTTACGGTAGCGCATTTGCTGTTTCAACGGTAGGTAAAACCAGAAAAACCCACAGTGCTACCGGCTTGGTCAGTTTATTTGATCAAGATATTCCACCCACTAGGATTGGTTTTCAGGCAACCAGCAAATGCATATCACATAGATCGAGTCAGACAAATATAATAATGAATAAAAAATAATATAAATAATAAATAAAAGCGGCATGTGTTCAAAGTTCGTTTCATTGGATTTCTATAACTTTCCCTTCGATTCTTCTTTACAGGATAGACAAAATATTGGAATGTCTCCGAATGGAGGACAAATGGGAGGAGCTCAGATGGGTAACCAAATGGCGAATCAAATAAGACTTCAACAAATGCAAAACAGCGGCATGAACCAGATGCCAAGCCACCTTGGGGGACAGTTACAAAATCAAATGCAGAATCAAATGGGCAATCAAATGCCTGGGCAGCTGTCAGGTCAGATGCAAATGGGAAATTCAATGCCCAATCAAATCCAAAACCAAATGATGGGTAAGTGAATGAAGGAACTTGATACGAAACTCAAAATGGAGCTGGACCCTTATTCTCTCTTAAGTCCTCATTTCACTCTCGTTATACTCCTTACTGGGCTAGTCTGAGGCAAATCTACGCCCGTCAATTTTTTATTCCGCCGATATTCATTTTTCCTTTTCGAAAAATTTGTTTACCATGAGGTCATGTGACATCTTATTGCACAAGATATTTCAGTATTAGATTAGATTATCGGGGAGCTGGCCCATGGCCTGATTCACTGCGACGTTTTCAGATCTATTGTGATGCTCCTTGGCTGTTAGAGCTCTTTGTCTAGCTTGATCTCTTCGTCTAGCTTGATCTCTTTGATGAGGATCCATAGCCTTGACACTGACTCCTTCATATAGCTGGAAGCCTCTGGTTTCTCCTCCCCGCATCTTGCGTGTCTCAGCCTTGCTATCGCTTCGTATTCACAGAGCACATGCAGTGCGGTTTCTTCCTCTTCTTGACAGAACCTGCATTGGGTTTTTTCTGTCAGACCAATATTGCTCATATGTTTTCTGAGCCGGCTATGCCCCGTTAGTAGACAGGTCTTCCGTGAATCTGGGCGCTGGTTCCTTTATGAACTCTTTCGCCTGTCTCATTCCAGGGAGCTTATTCCACCAATCTTTCGATTCGTTTTGCATCCATGAATTTATGGATGTCTTTATGCTTGCTTTCGCTACCCCGCAGAAGGGTTCTGGGCCGATCATAGCCTTAGATGCGCCTTCACGGGCTGGAGCATCGGCCTCCTCGTTGCCCTTGTGACCCTCATATCCGGGTACCCATGCTAGAGTAACCCTATTTTGGGTACTCAGATCCTTGAGAGCGCTCAGACAGTTTCCCACCAATCTAGGGTAGGTTTGAAATGAGCTGAGCGCCTCAATTGCCGCCTGGCTGTCGGAGAAAATGGCAATGGTTTTATTTATGACCTTCTGCCTGTTTATTTTCCCTATACAGTGTTCGATGGCCGCTACTTCTGCCTGGAACACAGTTGCATTATGTCCGAGGCTGATAGTGCGATTCTAGTCTTTGCTCTGCCTCCATATACGCCGGCTCCCACTCCTTCTTAGGTCTTCGAGCCATCTGTACACCAAGTTTCTTCTGCTTTAACCGGTGGGCCATTTTTCCATTCCTCTCTACTTGGTATGATGATTTTGAAAAGATCTTTTTGAAAGTTGTACTGCGGAACTGTGTTATCCACGGGCATTCCTAGTATTATATCTGCATTCAGTTCATTTTACATTTTCTCTCCCATGTGACTGGCTGATTGGAGTTTGCCCCTGCATTAGCCTGTGTGCCACCAGTCGAGCTTCTTTTTGTATGTAGATGTGCAGTGCTGGAAGTCCAAGTAGGACCTCAAGAGCTGCAGTTGGGGTAGTTCTCATGGCTCCCGCGACATTAAGACACGCCAGCCTTTGTATGCCACCTAGTAGCCTAGCCGCACCCGATTGCTTTGTTCTTGTCCACCAAGTCACTGCACCGTATGTTATCATGGGTCTCACTACCCTTGTACATAACCAGAGTGTCATTTTCGGGTTTAGTCCTCAGTTTCTCCCGCACATTCTTCTGCAGATTCCTAGGGCCATCCTGGCCTTGTGTGCTGTTTTTTGGATGTGGAGGTTCCTTGTAAGCCTGTGATCGAAAGTCACCCCTAAGTATTTGACTTCCGTGGCCAAAGCGATCGCCACTTTATTGAGTACTGGTGGTTTTAGTCCTTTCATCACTCTTTTCCTTGTGAACACGACGACAGTGGTTTTTTGGGCATTCACTGGGAGGTTCTCATGCCTGCACCATCTATCAACGATGTTCAAGGCTCTTTGCATGCGCTCCGAGATGACACCAGCAAATTTCCCATTCGTGACTATCACCAGATCGTCAGCATATCCCAGGCAGTATATGCCTTCTTCAGATAGCTTCCTGAGGATATCGTCTACTAGGGTTGCCCATAGCAGAGGCGATAGTACGCCTCCTTGTGGGCATCCCTTTTCTGCTCTTACCTGTAGGGTAGCCTCTCCTAGAGTGGTGTATATCATCCTTCTTTCTAGGCTGGCTTTTATCCATCGGCATAAGACATCTGGTACTGCCCTTTTTCTCAGTGCGCCTATAAGTGACTCTGTGGAGACATTATTACATGCTCCTTCGATGTCTAGAAAGGCAGCTACTGCCATTTCTTTGTCGTCCAGCGACTTAGAAAGTAGTCTGTTCAAGTCGTCCAGCTCTAGGTCTGTCGATTTCCCAGGCTGGTACGCATATTGACGAGCGCTTAGAGGTTTCTCCTTCAGCGTTCCGTCTCTCATGTATCGGTCCAGTAACCTTTCAACGGTTTTCATTAGAAAGGACGTTAGACTGATAGGTCTGTATGACTTGGGTGTTTGGTCTAATATTTTGCCTATTTTGGGCAGGAAGACTACTTTCGCCTTTTGCCATGATTTTGGAATATATCCCCAGGACACGCAGGCTCTGAGAATCCTACTCAGATGTGGTATCAGCACCTCCAGTCCCTTTTGTAGCAGAATCGGATAGATTCCGTCTATTCCCGGTGACTTATATGGATTGAATTTTTGGATCGCCCATCTGATCCTATCCGGTCTCGTGGTTTCGGCGGCCAGCCTACAATCCCCCTCCGTTGGCCTTCTGTGCCTTGTTGGGAGAGAGGAAGGCCCCCCCAAGAGCCTAGGTTCAGATGTCGCTGGTAAATGGGCTGTCAATAGTAGCTTTAAACTTTCCCTCTCCGTTTCTACGTAGGTTCCATCCACTTTTTTGAGGAAACCCACTTTCAGTATACTCATCTGCGAAAAATTTTGATTCGTTCAATTGTTCTTGAAATTGCGTGTTTCGATAAAATACAATTCAAAGTCAACCTCGCAGACATCTGAGATTTTAAGCGAGGCAGTCCTTTGTCCTTATTTACTCCATGTTATTACTGTACATAAAATTCGTGCGTGTGTTGCTTAGGAAGGTGCAACAATTACTAGAAAATAATTTCGAATAGTATATGAGGGTATATTAGATTTATGGAAAAAATAAGGGAAAAGTCGTATTTCGTGTAAATATATTTATTTGTAAATTGCAAAGCGCTTTCGGCTTTTACGCCATCAGTCCAGAGTTGAAATATAAAACCTTAGTGAACAAACATGAAAGTTGAAGTCAGTGCCTATTAGGGTATTTGAATTTTTTAAACATTATTGCAAATTAAAAATTCCCAACGTGCTGCATGGTGAGTAGGAAGGGTGACCATGCTCACCATGCAGCCCGTTGGAATTTTCATTTTTACAGTAATGTTAAAAAAAAATTATTAGTTGAACCCTAATGGGCAATGATTTTAACTTTCGTGTTCGTTCAGTGTAATGTTTCACTAACGCACCGGTCGGATATAATTTAATGCCCTTCGTGTTATTAGCCAGGGTAGTATTTGTTTTCTACCAGGTGCCAGCCGAAACCTACTGTGTAGGTAGATTTGAGACTGGCCTGAACGAATTGTTCCAAAGATGAACGTGGAATCAGATTTCGTCTTTCGTTTCAAATGGTGACCGCGGTATATTGTATATGCTACTTCAGTAGCACCTCTTTGTTTATCTGAAGAAGGAACATACGAGTCATCCATCAAGTTCGCATTCGAGGTAAGACCTGAAAATCCCTGCTGTCTGCGATATTTGAACCGATGACCGATCGACTTTCTAATGATGGCTCATTTTATTCAAAATGATACATTATATTACTAATATCAAAATCTGTCTGATCTTCTCAAAATTCGAGCAGCATCGTCTCGTTGAGTTTCACTATCGAAGTCGCTTTTGGACTGAAATGTCTATCAAATTAGATCGCGGTATCAGTTTAAGCTATTGCCATAATCCGACCTCTTTCGAAGCTCCATTGCTCCATGGCGATTGAAGTGGGCTCTCCCAAAGGGGCGTTCTGAAACCGTCTGAACATTTGAAGTATCTGCCTACGTCATTTCTCAGATACTAAGATAATTTGGGCAAGCTGTAAGTATATGTATTATACTTTTTTTGTACAACTATAGTGGACTATAATACATACACTTATGATTTTGGAAATAAAAGCATCACTGAAAATATGATGAACAACATTTCAATCGGATGCTTTCGCTATTCATTAGATGCTAAGACTACTGCTGATATGATACCCGCTAACAATTCTTATACTTCTAAAAAATGCAAGTTTCTAAACTATGTCAAATTACTACAATATCTTGGTATGTACATGGTTTTGACAATTACACAATATACCAATAAACTATTTGAGAAAAAACTATTTAACCTCTCGAGCAATGTTTAGTTTCACCCATAGATTAAAGAAAACAGGAGATAGAACATGGTCAACTGCGCACTCTGCCAATTTCCCCTGATATTCCCACTCCTAAGGTCCGCCAATCAAATCGTTTATCCCCACCAACGTACCGATTTGAAGGATGTGCACGCTCGTCAAAGTTTGTTATTAAGTATCAATGTCATGTGTTTCGTGAACTTTTTCGGCAAAAAATGTCACGGTGTGTTGTGGAGCGATGCAGATACTACTTCAGTTCAAATTATAAGAAGGATATGAAATCTGTTCATTTGTTCATCTATTCCGGTAAGTCTGTTATGAGTGTGGTATGGTTTTGATGGGAGTGGCCAGGACACCAGGGCCGTAGTTGTTTCACAGTCGAAGTTGACAATAATTTGTTTTCCATACCCCGATGAATGAGACCAACGGAATAAATCGCGATGGTAATTCCATATCGTTCGAATATTGCGTTTTGATTTCCACAAGCCAACTCAAATATTGCGAACATGTAAAATAAATAACGAGGAGTTCCATTAGTATGTCAAAATTTTTCAATATGGAGTTGGAAGTCATCCGAAAAAGAATGAACACGAAATCCCACACAAATTTTAATACTTACGGCAATTTTGTGTTTGTTCTTTTTTGCATCTAGATATAACTGTTCTGCTAGACGAAATCATTTCATAACATGACCTATTTCAGTTTTTCTAGCAATGTTGAAAGAAGAGAATTATGGAGGCTGGCTTTGACAATCGAGGCAAAAGATCTGCAAGAATATTCTCGTGTATGTCAATTACACTTCAGCATGAATTATGAAATAAACTATATAATCCAATTTTGTATATATTCTTTACTTTCATTCGTAATATTTTTGAATTTGCTGGCAGTAGCATACTAGAGGATTATAACATATAATTATACAATGCTTAGAAAAATCGTAATGTACCAATGAATCTTCAGTAGATTCGAAAATTAATTTGCAACCTGAGGTGAGTTTTATTTGACTTATATGAAATCCTATTCATTATGAAATTGCACGCCCCTGGTCGTGGGTATATAAACTATTCATTGTGAAAGTGTATGTTCCTGGTTATGGTTATATGAACTATTTAAAGTATATGAAATTTGGAAAAACCATCTTCATCTCAATGCAAATACGACTTTGGGCGAAATAACTGATATTTTTCCTGAATACTACTCTGTACCGCTCCCCACTCCTAGGCTGAAACTCTGAATATTTGGCAGGCTCAGCGCACATCAATTTGTATATTCATGTTCCATCTCCTGTTTTCTTTAATCTATGGTTTCACCAATATCTCAAGCTCTGAGATTCAATCAAAAAATCTACACTTTAGTCATCATATGAGTTGATCATTCGTGTCACCCTTGGTAATAATGAATTGAACCTCTTATCGCCTGAAGGGCTTCTGAAGTAAAATTAATGGTGACCGAGAACGAATAACGATTGTTTTTGGTGCGAGCATAACATGTCATAGAGACCCCTTCCGGACCTGAGGGTGTAGCTTACGAACGAAGGGAGAACGCTGCTTATCAATTCATATTTGAGATCAGGGTTCGAGAATTCGTAAGTAAATCCAAAAATGTTCCCAAACCAAGATGCATCAGTTCAAACAAAAATCTACCAGAGTTGCAGCCACAGAAAACATAAATACATTTAGAAAGGTAACAGCCACCTTGCTGTGTAAAATTTGGAAGTTTAGGGTCAACAACCACTGACGGCGCTGATGGCGGTTATTTCGTTCCAGTTGGGGGGTGAAGATACAGGATAGTAGATGAAGACCGTGTTTTCTGAAAAATGCGCGGAAAAATCTTCGTTAATTCCAAGAACCCAGTGATTTTTTATATTTGGATCAAGTGAGTCAAACCAACAAACTATAAAAAATATCTTTGAATTCAAATTTTCAACCTATATTTTGTGTTCAAAGTACAGTTTTCTTCGGAATTCACCATGCCACTATTGAACGAAGAATTACATATTGCTCTCATTTCTCTTAAAATTTCAGTTAAGTTACAAATGATATAATATAATGTAAGTCGCATTAGGGTATGTGACGCCATGTATTCCGAAGAGAACTGTTTCTCGCACAGGAGATGTGTTGTAATTGGTGGCGAGATAAATCCTTATTACTGGTTAGTTTCTATCGAACGATTTACGTATGTAAAATCCGTCATCAGCTCGTCGACAATAGAGTGTTCTGCATTTGTACTTTCTACAGTTTTCTCTGATTCATCCAGTTTTGTTGAATAGTCAAACCGCTACAGGAATGAATGTAGCACAATACTTTTCAGTTTTTGCAAGTATGCTTTCGCCTATCCAAACTTGTTTCTGTGATCTGTGGTTGCAGCTTATTTTTTCTAGGCAAACAGGTAGTAATGCACTGTATTCCATTGATCATTCATTCGCTCAGAAGTGAGCGGCCTGATATTATCATACAATACTGACCTTCGCCGTTATGAGCATTATATATTCTTTTCGATGATGCAGGTGGTATTGCTCAGATGGGGCAGCAAAAACCCCAAACCATGATCATCAACCAAATCAACCAGAATTTTCCGCGTCAACCGACGCCGAATCAAATGTTCAACCAGAGCACGTCTCCGTCGGTTCAATCGCCAGCCGGGTTAGGGAGTCAGCCACCGGTCGCCTCCCCCGTCTTGGCGCCATCTCCTGGCGCTCCGATGAGCATGATGGGAGGGCCCCCCAGATCCGTCGGCATGGCGCCGAGCCCGGGCAGTTCGTTGAACACTCCCGGACAACCGAATCCGAGCCCGATAGCAGGCGGCTCAATGGCGGACGAGCAAGCGTACAGGGACAAAGTCAGGCAGTTGAGCAAATACATCGAACCCCTGAGGAAAATGATAGCCAAAATGGGAAATGAAGGTAATACCGATTAGTTATTTTCGAGCCTTGTGTTTTTCGTTCGTCGAGGGCGTCCTCGCCAAAACAAATATAATCAAAAAATATTCACTAGTTGCATAATATTCAATTATGAAACACAAGAACGACCATCATATTGGAATAATTGAAATGAAAATTTCAACCAACAATTTTTGGGGCCAATAAAATGGGTACTTTGTTTCGCTTTACCATGGCAACTATTGGCAACTCAGCTATTTTATCGGAAATTTTTTGACATAAGCAGAGAATATTTTGTTGACATAACATGTCACTTACCCACTTTGAGAAGTAAACAGAATAAAACGTTCAAATTCAGCACTAGCTTAGCAGACTAATGAAAATACAATGAGATCCACATCTCATTCACGAGCCGCGACACTCCACTATCACACACAATCGTTTCATTTCCTTACAACTCACACAATTAAACTAAATTGAATTTGACAGAAAACTGCCAATTTCGAGTCAATTGTTAAATCTGACATGTAATCCAAAGCCTATCTTGAGGTACTTTGAAAGGCTAAAACATGAATGTCAAATAATTCGTTGAAGTTCAATATGATGTGGAATTTTCTTACCGAATACCACGCTCACTTGAATTGTCCTTAGAATTTTTTTCCGGCATGGGTAACCTACAGCAAATTATAGTGGACATTTTTTGACATGAGCAGAGAATATTTTGTTTGACATAAAATGTCACCCACTTTGAGCAAGTTAACATAATGTAATATTCAAAATTTGCACTAGAGCAATTTAACAGTCTATTGAAAATACAATATTGAACCACATCTTCATTTAAGAGCCACTGACACTTCATTATCACTCTTTTATCATGTTTAAAAAAAAGGATATATACTTTGTTGCTTTGAGTACGGATCTTGTGAGGCCTTGTTTTATTGGATCACTGGCCTTTCAGAGCGTTGAAATATTCCGGTGATACATATTTTCCTACATGTTTGCAGAGAATTCGTTATTTTTCGAATTAGTTGAACCTGGAATGAATAGAAATTTGTGGTTATATTTACTGTAGATGGAATCGGGATTACTTCTATAATTATTTTGAGAGCTCATTGATGGAGACCTACCAGATGTCCAAGTCGTCCTTGTGCTTAGATTTGACTGATTCAAGGGGTAACTACCCTTGTCGTCCCATGTTTGCATTTTTACCAACGTACGCAACAAACGAAATCAAATCTGACAGAACAAGGCAACTTATATCCTATATCTAACAGATTATAATTGCTTCTCTAATCAAACACAAGATACCTAACTGTACATTGGACGCTAAACTTGATACTTACTGAACAACCTAACCCAATGATATACGTAGATTAACATCACCCAACTGCTTGTCCGTTAGTTGAGAATTTGGTTAAGGTATTAGAATTGACATGATCTCTAGGAAAGAGACATGACAGATACAAAAAATTGCCGGCAAGCAGATTTTTTTTCTTCAGTGGTTGAAGATTCATTTTATTTTATGTATTAGGCCGAATTTCCCACAATCGAGTTCAATAACCATAGTAGCAGAAGCAATCTCCTGAAATAGACTACTTTTTTACAAAATAAGTGAATATGAGGTCATATTCAGGCGGTTGGAGACAAGAAAATTTGGGCTGTGACTTGAAAGTGGTTCATACATTTCCTAGATCGACCGTTTCATCAAAAAATTTTTGGTGCTAGCGAGCTACATACCTTTATATATTGTGATAAGTGATCTAGGTTTAGCGTGTACTGAAAAAATCGGAAGGCAATTACCTACTTCTGTGGCACATCTGAGACTGATTTATATTCATGAACACTTCATCAATCTTGAAACAGTCGGCTACATTTCTGACGCGTGGTGTAATACGTGGGTATTACTAGGATATATTGTTACATAAACAATCTAATTGTCTCTATGATCATAAATCGGAAGGATTAAAATCTTCGGTGTGTCAGAATTTCCACTGATCCCACTGATAATTATCTCACCAAACCCGATACCAACCACTTAGCAAATTTCATAGTATATTTTAATGACCATTCATTGTTTCATACTATCACGATATTTCTGGGTTCGTTTACCCCAAAACAACAGTTAAACTACTTTTATTATTTAATTTATCAAGAAATCGCCCCGGACGACTATATTATTGTCTCATGTCTCAAACAACTATAACGCGATTTATGACGAAGTCCAACGGGCTCGTTCACCAACGCTAACTTAACTAAATCCGAATGAAACTATTTCTACAATATTCCCGATCATATGTTTTTTTCGTGACATTCATGGGCTGAGAAGAAGCGTGGTGATGAACTAAGTTATTTTCTGTTCCTCTATAAAATCCAGGAATCATTGTCAATCAGAAAGAGAGTCAATGGGCCGGAGAGAGTCTTGAGGCATGCGGATTTGTTTTCATTCGAGTAGAGTGATGTAGAACAATATCGATTAGGTGTGCTGAACTGCTTTAAAAAAAAATGTATACGGATTCAATTGAAGAATACGGCCCCTGGTCGATCTCCAAGTGAGATAATAAGTCCATAAACACCCTGTATATTTGAATCAAGAATGTTTTCGATAAAAACAGATTCGGCTTCTAAAACGTCAACGACGCAGATGAGAACCTTTTATGGAAATCATGTTTTTCATTTTTTCATTGAGAATTTCAAATTCCACAAGTTAACGACTGATTTTATGTTTTCCTCATTCAGGTGAGATATTTTTTTCACAGCGAGTTTTCATAGTAGACTAGAAGTATGCTCCTCTACACTCTTTATCATTTCCAGATTGTTGTTTTGCAATACCCAGGAAGGTACAGAAAAGCATTTATCGACCACAATAAAATTACTTTTCTCCAAGTTGTTTTGGTATTAATCAAAAGATACTCGATTAGCGCAACTTAGAAAATATATCTACGCTATATCTGAACTTTATCGTCGACCCTTTCGCAGCTACAGATCTTTTGATTTATAATAGCTTTTCGAAATGCTAAATCGCATTTATAAAGTTATCCCAACAATTTTTCATAATGCCTGAAAGATTAGGAGTTTTTTAATGAATTGTGTTTTATTAAGCATTAAAATCATTTCTTGATATTTGATATGAAATTAACGTATACTAAGAGAGCAAAACGATCTGAGATTTTTTAGAAAGAAAGTTGATTTGGTTCTTCCCAAAATTCTTCATAATAAAAGATCGTGTTCTTTTTCAGTGAATGAAATAAATTTTCGAAAGAGTCATATTTTATTTTTTAATATTGCATCTTCTGTCAACTGGTACAGTCATTTCTGAAACCTCCAGTGTAAAAATTAAACCTTTCTCAATAGAGCTCAATTAACGAACCACCAAACTAAAATCACTCACAGTAGGCGAACGTTTCGCCAATATTTTTGACATCTTCAGGAGAACAAGTTATAGTAAGTTTTTCGTCATTGTTAGTGCTGTTTACTGCATATCCATAGGAACTAAAAATAACCGGATTATTAAATACTCTACTCTTCAGATTATAATATAAACAGTAAATTGTTATCATGAATTCTAGAAATCAAACTCTAGAGTGAACCAACAGAAAAGAAAAAGAGTTTTATAATAAATCACAGTTTATGCACTGAATTTTTGAGAACTGATTTGAAGATTTCAATTCTTCGCAATTTCATGTTACCTGGTAAACTATTATACAGTTTCAACTATTCAGAAAATATACTCCCAGCACCCAAATAATCTTGGTAAATATTGATCTGCATTTCTATTATTGCTTTCGTTCCAAATTGTCAGCATATTAGTTTCTCAATGAATTATATCATATGCAAATGTTTGTGAAAATAATATAAAATGGGCAACATGCATATAGAAAATCTATTCCACAATTGAGCTCTGTTGAAGAAGGTTTCCATGAAGTTCATCTTTGAATTTCGTTGATGTTATGATTCCAGATGTTGACAAAATGAGTAAAATGAAGAAACTGCTAGAGATATTATCTAATCCTCATCAGAGAATGCCGCTGGATACTTTGAAAAAGTGTGAAGTTGTATTGGAGAAGATAGACTTTCGAAGAGGAGATGGAAGCGGGCCTGCGTCTACTTCCCAATTACCATTCAAAGAACCTCATGTTTTCCATTCTCTAATAGATGCCGTCAACATTTGTATCCAGAATCCTGTCGCCAATCACACCCTGCATCGAACTTTCGGACCTGCTATGGACGCATTCTTTGGACCGGAAATAAGGTATGTGTAAACAATGGGCTCCACCTACATATTAATGTTTTTTTCTCATTCGAAGAGTCTGACAATCTACTCACCTTTGTGATTTCCATCAATTTCACAAAGCTTTATTATTCGCCGAAATAAAACTATCATAATAAGATGCTTCAACATGTTGAAATCAAATATAGATTAATACCAAGAATCGGTGAGAAGAATTTTGAAATCCATCGATAACTGATGAAGGGAACTCAAGTTTAGGTATTTTAGCGCGAAATGGATGTGACCTCAAACTTGCTTGTGATGTAATTTGACCTAGCTGAATGTTTATGAAAGAAATGATCAAAATCAGTAGAGTCTTGTTATACCTAAGGGGGATCTCGGCTGCACAGTGGAAATACCAATCTGAAAGTTACTACTATCCTAGTATTCCAATACTTTTCTATTTTTTGAAACGTTATTAGCCACCCAAAAATTGTTCAAACTTGGACATTTTCCCGTAAAATTCAAAACGCGCTAAGTACAACGTCACATTGGTCATCCCAATCACTACCAAACATGCCAATAGCAATATGAGTTTATCAATGAAGTAATTTTTTGATATAAATGACAGCTAAGAGCGAAGTATTCTCGCAAAATTCCGTGAATTTTCATCCTTCAAACTGAACTGTGTCGCAAAAATAAAATACACTGAGTCTATACTAATTCTGTCAAATGATTCGATTTGTCATTTGTAAGAAATGTTGAGTGTTTTTGTAGAGATCAATTATCCTAACACCAAAACGATGTTATGTGCACTCGACGCGCGTTTTGCTAATAAGGTTACCATCTTCAGGAGAAGATACTAAACAAGATATTGCAAAAACTGCCTGCAGTTTTTCCTTGGTCCGGTATGGACGTCATCTGTTAACTAAGAATTGTTCAGTTTTATCCTAATTAATTTCTCAACAATAAATTAAAAAGCGGGCCAAAAGGATTGCTATTCCTAGACTCTCAAATGCATTCATCAGTTCAAAGGTAGTTTTTGCACTACCTCAGATTGTAAAGTATATAAATAGCTAACCCTAGTCTTTTGATTTAGTATCAGTCTTTTCTGAAGATGCTCACCTTGTTAGCGAAACACGCATCGAGTGCAAATAATATCAGTTTGGTGTTAGGTTCATTAATCTCTACAAAAAGTTTCAACGTTTACACCAAAGTTTTCAATCTCTTCTTTTATTCAAAACTATCGTCGTTCCCTTCTCAGTTTTTTTTCATCTATTATTCATATAGACGCATCCCATAAATATGTAAGAATGGGAAGAGTTTCGGAGTCCTTATTCGAAGCACTAGTCCTGAACTTCCTCCGAACGATAATTGTATTACACAATGTTTTTGTTCGATTTCAGATTGGTGCCACCACTGAAGAGGATCAAAATTGAGGAGCCGACGTGTGACATTCCAGACGTACTTCAAGGTGAGATAGCCCGTTTAGATCCAAAATTCAAGGTTTCCTTGGATACGAATCAACAACCCGGTTCGAAGTCCATTCAGCTGAAATGCTGGTTGGAGGATAAAAGTATACCGTGCGTGCCGTCGATTTTATTGACTGTACCCGACGATTACCCGAAAATGTCTCCCATTTGCGACTTGGTTCCCAACGAATATAACACAGAGTTTCTGTCCGCGGTTAAAAAGGCCCTGCAGGCGAGGATCAAGAAACTGCCGCAGAAGTTTTCCGTATCGCACGTTCTCGATACTTGGGAGATGAGCGTTCGGCAAGCATGCAGTGGTTCGACCGCTCAAGTAGATACTTTAAATTTGATGATGGGGCTATGAAGAGTCTGCCCGTTACGAGAATTTGGGCTACTGATAATATTTAATCGCCATCGAGGTCTGAGCATACTTTCTCAGCGACGACGAAAACCGCGAGAGTTTCTGATATAATTGTTGGATATGGTGTTCGTTTCACGGTGCTGATTTTATTGTTTTGTTTCTGAACGTTGAATTCCTCTGAAAGAACTTGTAGGGAAGCAGACTGAAAATCAAGTACGTTTTTAAATTGTATTTTAAAATATTTTTATTTTACTCGTACTTTGTAATTTGAAATTATTTTTACAATATATTTTCGAAAAGAATATTCCTTGTATTCATATCCTTTTTCTGTCTGTTGGAATATTTGAGTTGAAGATCTTCTCTATAAATTCCATTTGAACTGATTAACAGTCTTGCATTCAGGGATTAATTGAAAAGCACGCAGTTGTTTTTCATTTTTCCATAAATTCATCTGATCTCTTAAAAACGTAATGAATCAATTACTTCCTGATTACACGACCTATTCTTTTTTTTTGGTAAATTACCGTTTTTTAATTTCCAATCAATATTTTTAACAATAAAACAGCTCCATATCTGTTCCTTTCGACCGGAAGTGGACTCAAATCAAGAATTTTGAATGAAGTCCTAAGAAGCATAAAAACTCTGGTGCGTTGACTCATGCCTGAAAAATCGTAAGTTTGAATTATGCATATCTCACGTTCTTGATTTTGAACAATTTCAACTAGAGAAATCCCAGAGAGAGATTGCTAGTAGAGGTGCACTTCATGAATCTGGTTACGGTAACGTCACAATTCCTTCACGCCCGTTTTGTAGGTTATATGCACTTGAAAACACTCGCCTGAAAAAACTTTTATTCCAAGATTTTGGATTATTGTTGTTGCATCCTTTTTTAATAGGCACGTGTAAGTTGGCTATATACTGGTGTGTTTACTCCATATATAAGAGGTTGTCAGCAAATCAGACGACCGATATGGCCAACTTGATGAAAAATTGATGATGTAGGCGTAGTCGTACTGCAAAAAATCCGCCAGGTACCGGCACTCTTGCAGTGGAGATGACAGTCCTGTGTTGCCAAGTGGCCATGTCGTTGCGAATTCTGGTCTGTGTGCTGAAAAAATTAATTGATTGTTGATATTTTCATTCAAGCAACTTTTATGGATAATCCGAGTGATCTCAACTCAAAATCTCGGTTTAGAAGTAGTAACACTATTATTCAGCCCAATATTCACGTTAATGCGTGTGAGCGAATAGGAGTGAGAAAAAATGTGATCAAATTTTATGTGCATGTGAAGTGAAAATATGCCTTTTTCTGGTGAATGTATTTTCGGACTCATTCTCACTTTCGGCACTGAATTCAAAATAATACTAGGATCGTCTTTTTTCGATTGTCCACACAGGTAACAATATCGCCACATAATGCGCAATAATAGTTGATAAACTATGAAAATATCCAGATCAGTAGAAACACAATACAAATTAATTCCAACTGAGAAATTATTTTCAAACTACGTGGAATAAATAACGCATAAAGTTAAACCACAAATTTGGCGCGTTTTGGTGTTTTCAATAACCTCACATATCCAGTCCCGATAAATTCTCTATCCTTTCACAAAAACATCAGAATTGGCAACAGCGTGTTCCATGGATCGAGTGATCACGAAAATTAATAGAAATTTTTGATTACCAGCGCTCCCTCATGGCCACTAATGAACTACCCCGCCTTGTCTACAGGTTCGTCTGAAACAATATCGCAACATTAGAAACACCAGTATATAGACATCTTAGGCACGTGACAAATTAATGCTGGAAACAATATTTTAAACTGGGAAATTCTGGGGAAAAAAACACACAAATATAACTTCTAACCAAGTAAATTGAGGAAGTTCATTCAAGGTGAAGTTTGTCATCAGAATAATCTCGCGTTCTATTATCAATAGATATCAATTATTTTGATTCTGTGATTTTTAAAATTATCTTCTATTTTCGAATTAGGTGTTGAAACTACTAAACTAAGAAATAAATAATTTACCTGCGGTAGCTACTTAATATATTATGGGGATAAACATTAGATTCGGCACTATTTACACCACAAACAATGCAAAATGCTTCACTATAGAAATAACTAGAAGTAAAAAATTCACTCAAGAATAAAAATAGTAACGATAAAAACGTGGGAAGTACAACGTGAAATGAAACGAACAAAACTAAATGGAATAGAATTGAATACTGAGTTTATCGGAACCTCCAAACGCATCCATATTTCGAATACTTCAAATCGAAGTATCAAACTGTCAATAAGGGGTTAGCTTTCCAAAAGGTGGTCTGTCTACACAAATTTTGTGTACTAATAATTATATTGGTGGACGAACGGTCCCGCCAGAATTTCTTCAATGAGACCGTCGTTATCGAAATTCGCTAGTGAGCTGTCACTTGATTGGAATTGTAGCTTTGAAAACTCGCATTTGCATTATCATCTACGATCAAAAAATGTAAGCTCTCACTTCGATTTTCAGATCGATAGGAATTGACCAACAAAAGCATATCAGTCGACGCAATTTGGTTTTTATGCATCTTGGGAGTCCTGTATATTTTGTCAGACAATTCAGTAGAAAAGAAATATAATTTAATTATCATTTCCTTTCAAAATGGCTGTGAAAAAAGTCATTTTCCCCAACTCAGTATGGCCACAATATGATGTTATCGATGACATTATTGCAGGGTTGGGCTGATTGTAAACAAGTGATTAAAATCATGATTTAAATCGCTTGATTCTTTAAATTAAAATCATGATTTAAATCAATTTTTGTTTTTTTATTCAGAACCAGATAACAACATAATATAAAAGTTTCCTCGAAGATCAAAAGGAGTATCTGCTTTTAGCAAAAACAACAAAAAGGAAGTACATAATTCCAAATTCTTAAACTAAACGTAACACCTATATTTTATTACTGTATATTTTCAGTCTATTCATTTTCGTTATACAATTTAAACAAAAACACGAGTTTTCCTCCTTTTTCTATGCATAATCTGTTTCTAATATCCGAGTGTACAACTAGCGAAATGCTTGAAATTGTTGGGCAACGTCAATTTATAGGTTGAGAAGGAAAACAAGCCTCGACAGGAATATTCTTGCAAAAGGCACAAAAAACGCGTTCGTGTTTGTGGACAGAAGGAAAACAAATCGCGACAAGAATTTTCTTGCAAGAAGTTTTTGAACCGCAAATTCTATTAAAATTTTAGACTTATACATTAAAATAATCAACAATAATTTCAAAGAATCAAAATGTTCAAATTTTATATTCAAATCAAAAAAATCAAATAAATCGTGATTTTTTTTAATCAATGATTTTTTATTTTTTTAATAAAAATCAGATTTTGCCCCACCCTGCGTTATTGTAAAATAATTTTATATCTGTGAGAAGGTAGTGTGCTTTTTGCTCCACCGCACTTAGGCCTCAGTGAGCCAATCGTGCTTTCTCATGTCTATCTGTTTGGCCATAACTAAGGAGATTATTGAGAAACCCAACTAGTTACACAATTACAGAAGCTCTAATATAGCCACGTTATTTTCGGACTGCGTTTTATTGAGAAAAACAGCCTCGAGTTTCAAGAGTTCCGTCAGCAGCCATTTTCCCAGTCGGCGCGACATTCGTTGACAGCAAGACGGCGGACAGTCCTCGTTGCGATAAAGGCCATTATCAACGGGTCACTCGACAGCCCTTCGTTAATACGACGGACGATTTGCTTCGTCGACAACCCACGGCACTGTGGGTGGACCAAGCTCGTTGGGACGACGACAGTCATTCGTTGATGTGACGTAGCCAGTGTCAAATGAGTCAATATGGGATGACAAAAAATAAAATTTGCCTAGTTTTTGACGAAACTTTCGAAATATTCACGTTTGCTTGAATTAAGATACATTTTTCGAAACGCCATTTTCCTCTTCAGTTTTATCAAATGTCTTAAACAGAAATGGCAATGGTATATATTTTCCCATAAAAAAACTGAAAATACTCTGCTATGATTATTTTTCTGTTTCAGAATTCTTATACCTATTGAAGGTTTCTCAAAATAATGAACTGTTTGTAATATTAACAATAAGTTATCAAAGAACTATGAGTAGAACAGATTTGGTATCTTATTTTTTACTGGAACAGAAAAATGAAATGAATGGCGTTTTCACGTTTTATATGAACAAAAAACTTCTCAATGTTGAAGTCAAAAAATTTTTCACTTTCTATTGTGATCTTCGAGGAATTCAAAATGAAAATTAAATTGTATGTTATTCGGTGAAAATAGAAATATTCGAGGTTCTTTCTACTAGCAGACAAAATTTTTGGTTCAATAGTAGACTTACTGTGTATACCTCGCTGTTAGCAAGTCTATGAGGTGAGTGCATCATCATCACCTGTGAGCCAATCTTCATATTTGAAAGTTAGAATCATCAGTTGCCTGAGTACTGTTGCAGGGTTTTTCTACAAGTGAAATATTGAAGTGGGCCATATGAAATCTGAAACCGACAAGAGAACAACGGCAAACAATAATTCATACCCCTTTGCCTCAAAATCTTCAAGTATTAAGGAAAGTCATACTCTGCCCTTTCACAATCAGTACTTTCACGTAGCTTCTATTACATGGAAATCTCTATTGAAATAGATATTCCAACTGTACAATATTTCTTGCAGGACCTATAAACTTGAACAATTGAGAGTAATGGTAAAACTGTAATCAATGATATAAATTAATGATATTCGTGAAAATAATATGATGATAACAACAAAAAAAGAAGTAAAAATCTGACATCATAGTGCATCCACATGAGTCGGTGTGGCCAAGCGGTCTACAGCACAGTATGTATATTCAATTTTGCTTTTTCACTCCTGAAACAATTTGCAGTCGGGGCAGAATTTTTCTGGTCGGCTCGGTGCTATAGGTAATTGTTTGTTGCCAATGCTGGTAGGTGGGATATCTGGATTGAATACACCAACCGACCCAGTAGCATTGTGGGTTCTTCAGGTTTTCCCTTCAGCACCCAAGATAATTAGTCGACCCTTGCCCCTGGGTGCACTCGATAGTGTTTGATAAAGGGAAAGTATAATAAAAAAAGTACATATCCACGACTCGTTTCACGATGAGCATGAACGTTCTTAGTCTATTTTTAAAACCCTGAAGTGTTCATTTTTTTCTTATATGTATATGAATATGTTTTTTGATTAGTATACAGAGTAGAGTTGGACAAGAATCAAAATGCAGTCAGATGATCGTATTTTATAGACCATAACTCTACTTTGAAACGATACAAACGAGGCCACAGTAGAAAAAAAAAATTTATTTTTTCAAAATTTGTCAAACTGAAATTTTGACTTTGATTGTCTTACGGTATACTCCAAATTGATATAAAACTCAGCCTTATGGGAATTCTGTCATTTGCAAACAAATGCAGAAAGTTATATCCCTCAATAAAATGAATATCATTTAAATAGACAATAGATAAAAGTTGTCTTAGAACGCTTCCTTGAGGAACGTCTGTGCTGTTCTCAATTTCATTTTGTCTATCAAGTCACGGTCAATACGATTCGTTACCGTGCCTCCTATTCCATAAAACGTTAATTCTTGTTATAAAATTCTTTATCTATAGATTCAAACGCTCTGTTAATATCATGAAATACGGAAACAAAATATTCAGCATCATCTCTCAAGTTTTTCCATTTATATCGATAAATTTCAAGAGCTGTTCATAAAAAAATATTTCAATTATCTTTGCTCTAGAAGGCATGGTATTATTCTGAACTCTAGTGCTTTAGCTGGATTGGGGATTTTTGGAAATTTTATGGCTGATATCAACTTCAATGCATCATAAAACACATCCTGCTCTAGAGAAGAATTGAAGAAGCTGACAACTGCAAAGTATCTCTTTAGGAAATCTGACATAGCGCGGGGTCCCGGGGTTGAGGGAAGGGGGGGGCACCCCCCGTTTCCCAGAAGAGGATAGTCAAATAAAATCAAACCAAATTCACAAATTTACTTTTTTTTTTTTGTTTCAATACCACCCCAAACCAAAATATATATATATATATATATATATATATATACAAATATACCACCTTATCCCCCCCCCCCCCCCCACCTCCAATGATCTCAAATACTCCCAGACACCTCTTGACATCTGTAGACCCCACACCACCCCAACACACTTCTCGACTTTTCTCAATTATACACAGACCGACAAACTGTTTTTTTTTTGCTTCTTCCCTCACTCACTTCCTCACTTCATTGGAACATCGTCGAAAGTCGGAACTTTTCTCTCCTCTATCTCTCTTTTCCCGCTCTTTTCTCTTCTTAATTTTATCCCTCCTTCCACACTTGCCACTCTCAACACCCAACACCCACCGAGTACCCACTTCCCCCCCCTTCTTTTGGACCTCGGACCCCCCTCCCCCCTTCCTCCCTCATATCTCTTTTTCCCAACAAACCCTTAAACTTCCAACCCCCTTGCCGAGATACCTTTTTCCTACAACTTCCAAACATCCAAACTACAAACTAAATCATATCTCCTCTCCCTCTCTCCCCCTCCTCCCCCTCTTATTTTCCCCACCTTCCCCTTCCTCTCAATCTCCATCTACAAAAAAAAAACAAAAACCTTCTTCCATCTCCCCCTCCCCCCCCCCCCCCCCCCCCCCCCCCCCCCGACCCAACCAAACCAATCGCTCTCACACTCCTATCTCTCTCTCACCCCCAATTCATTCGCCTACGCCCACCTCCTAATCCATCTCTCTTTCTCTTTCTTTCTCCTAACAAAAATAACCATAACTCACCCTCACTAGCTCTCGCTTTCTCTTTCTTCCACTCCTCTTCCCTCCCCATCCCCCCTCGCTCTCTCTTCCTCCCCCGGAACGAAAAGAAACTACGAGATCCCGCTACATCCCAATTTTTTTTCATCTTTCTCCCTCACCCATCATCTCCTATCTAATCCATCATATCATCTTCAATCTTCAATCATCGATGTAAAAATATTCAACAACATATCTGCCTCAAATATTTTTTTTCCACCACTTCATTTTTCGCCGCGCGCCGAGTCGGTTACACCTTTTTTTTTCCCCCTTGCCACCAAAATTGACGTTTATTTTTTCTTCTCGGGGGGGGGGGCTGCCCCCCCCTGCCCCTACCTGGGTACGCCCTTGCATAGCGCATTTATTCAGTAAAGAAATTAGTCAGTTGACAGTGCTTCCTATAAAAATATATCCAGAAAGTAGTTTCTCAATCTTCGTGTACTCCACAGAAATAATATTTCTGAAGAAGGAGAAAGCAAAGTTTCCCAATGAGGAAGGCATACATTGTGGTAATACTAGAAGTAAGTACAACAGTGGTTCCCAAAGTTGTCTGCACTACGACAGATCCGAAACAAGTTACCACCAAACTCGAGACCAACCTCTAGAAAAGCGAAATTCAAGTACAATTTTCAATGCTTAACCGAATGAATGCATCAAAAAGTTATTTCTATGGGAAGGATGAAATTGTTTTCTACGTGTCGCCATTAGAGTTTTGACATCAACTTCAATTCGTTAATTTTAATCTTAGTCCGTTTGATTTGTCAAATTCATTTCTTCTATTGAGAGTTTCTAACAGAGGTCAGTTACCTAGCACTAAATGAATATCACTCGCACTCGACGTACGTTTCGCTAACCAAGTTAGCACCTTCAGAATAAATTTTTACAGAACCTAATAACTAGGGTTAATGAGGAAATACGCTGAATACGCATATTTTTCATTAGGAGAATAAACACTACCTGCAAAACTTCATTCTATAAAAGAGCTTATCTTATGATATGCTAATTAACGGTTATTTATAATGATGATCTTTTTTTTTCGTTCAGGTAATTTTATGTATAGTTCGTATAAGAATTGTCAGATGATATTTTATGCCAATGGAATAATATACATGGTATATAAAAAATCAAATTGCATTTTAGGACATTCACAGAACATATATTCATGTTATGATGTATGTTAAATAATATCATGTTGAACCTAGAATGAGAATAGAAGCTGCTCTGTCGAATTAGATGCCACCCTGTGATATGTATATATTCTCATCTTTTCAAAAATTTCAACTCACAGCATCTCTTATTGCAAATGGAAGATTTTAAAACATTTTCCATCCTAGGTATGAAGAAGACCTTGGATGTCGTTCTACTCTTGAAAAATGAAGTATAGAATTTTTTATTTTGCCTGATTTCGAAATATACTTTTTCAATCAACATAAAATATTTATCATTGTTAAATATGTTCAAGCATAGCTCCAAAATGAACAAACCTACAATAATTGTTAGAAATCGGTGAGGGGAAAGTATATTCCTGCACGAGTATATGTACATATGTGGTACCTCAACTTTCATGAATCTCAGATTTATTTTTGAATTAATGACGCATTCTAGAAACAATTTGAGCAAAATATAAAGCATGACTAGTTGCCTACTTGCGAGTAATTCTCTTATCTATCTGACATGTAGCATATTGAGTAAGGTTTTGGGGCTAGATTATTGCAGTAAGATTTTCGGCTAACCTCCTTATCAATTAGGCATTCCAAATTCGCAGATTAAGCCGAAAGCTCAGGAACTCAAAATTCCAGGACACGGCAGTTAAGCCCGAAAAACTTGCGATGTATCATCCTAGTTTGTTGACACTTATTCCGTATAATTTCAGTTTCGAAACTCGAATTCATATTAAAAAAATGACAACTTAGACGATACTCTTAACATTTCCCAAGATCAGCAATATGAGGCATTATAGATTTTTTTTCAATTTAAATCGAATTTCATTCAGAGTCAGATTATTTTTATGTCATAGGCTGGTTCCATTATTTATGTTTTTATTGCTAGTTACCAACTACATCCCAAATAGCACAAGTACGTCCAGTGGACGTACTGCATATGTACGGTGAGGATGTATTGTACGTATTTAGTCGTCGTCCCCGCGAGTCCGACAGACGTCCCTCAGACCTCCTTCTGCCTCCCCATCGCCACTCCCCCGGAAATCCTATTCTAGTCCACACCGGACCTGAAATGTACAGAAAGGGGAACTGTTTGGGACTTGCACAAACGTACATTTTCCATTCTGTATGCGCTATCCCAAGTAGCACAAACATATTTGACCAATATTGGTTCAATATTACGGGAATATTAACCTTATATTGTAGATGATATCAATAGTGGCCACAAAAAAACGCGAACATGCAGCGACATTAGATCAATATTCGGAAACAATATAATGGTATATCATATATATATATCATATATATTATTATATCATATTCATATTTGGGATTATTCATTTCTTTTTTACCAAATAGTCAAGTTGGAAATTTTACTCATTCACGTGTACTAGCCATCTAATCGAATTCTTACCTGGAAAAAGACCTGGCTGCTGCAGGGCTTGAACTCTCGACCTTTTCTATGGAGATATTATTGTCGGGGACCACTGTTACCCTCTACGGCACGGAGGGACTTGTTTTTAAGAAGGAGTTGGGTGCTATAGATGTGATGACTTCAAGTTAGTTTTGTTCGAGATAATATTAAGATTTTAGAACCAACACAAAAAAAATATACCCAAAAACACACAAAAATCACACTCTCATGTTATCGCTTTTTTAAAATCTCACACCCTCTCCACAAAAAACTCTATATATTTTTCTCTTATTTTTATTCCCCCCCCCCCCATTTTTTCATTTTTCCCAATTTTTTTTAGAAAATACACTTTATATATATCACAACCCCAATATATATATATTTTTATACACACAAAGATATCACTCACAAACCCCCCACCCCCCAAACCCCGGGAACCCCCCACTACCTACCTCCCCAGGACCACCCAACATTAACATCCTACCAACAAAAAAGAAAAAAAAAAAAACACCCCCCCCCCTACCTACTTAGGACCACCCAACATTAACAACAAAAAACGACAACAACACGACCACCCAATATTTTCTTCCTACTTCCTCCCAAAAAACTTCCTCACTCCTCTTTCCCCCCCCCAACTCTACACAACCTACTCATCAAGAAACGACACAATAACTCCCCACCAAGAACCAACAAATACTAACAAAATACTTCCACCCAACAACTACAAAAATAATACTTCTCAGCACTACCTACGTATTAACCAAAAAAACACATCCTTCTTCCCCCCCTTCTTCCCCCCAAAAAAACCCACCAGAAGAGTAATAACAACACAACAAAACATAAAAATACACATATCTTCCACACCCCACATGAACGACTTCTCGCCTAACAACACCTAAATCACAAACAACACAACCACTTATTTCCCTCTCCCTTTCCCAAACCCAAAAACCCAAACAGAATAAATTCCGTACATTAAAACAAACACATACCTCCCCCTCCCCCCATTCCAAATATAACACCACCTCCTTTTTTCTTCATTCCATTGAACGGGACTTTTCCTCCATGGACGTCTCCCTACATCCATGTACATCCGGTATTCTTTCTTCTTCTCTCTCCGTCCCGGGACGTATCGACGTCTGGACATTTTCTTCAGACGTCGTTCTATTTGATACTACATATAAAACAAAAGCATTCTTTTTTTACGTTTCAATTTTTCAGTGTTTTTCTATCAACCTAAGCATTCAGTTAAATGGAATAAATTTTATTTTTTTTAAATATTTTATTGTTGGTGCAATAACAAATTTAAAAGTGTGTATTTGGGTATAAGAGATTATTTCCCTCGGGCCCGAGGCCCTCGTCTTTACACTTCCAATCGTACATATACTATTTTATACACCCGTACTATATGATATCCATTATGAAACGGATTGAAAAGCTGGCTCGTCAATGAAATACCTGTTTTTTTTTTTTTTTTTTTTTTTTTTTTTTTTTTTTTTTTTTTTTTTTTTTTTTTTTGGTTTTTTTTTTTTTTTTTTTTTTTTTTTTTTTTTTTTTTTATTTTTATTTTTTTTTTTTTTTTTTTTTTTTAACTTAATTATAATGAGCTCAATGAAATTTTCATTGTTTTTTTTTGTTCTTCATCATTTTCTCGTGTAGAAAAAACACCGCCTCCAACTCTCATGCCATTGTCATTTCTCCTCATCGGCGGATTTCGGGAGTGCTCGGGGGTACGTGCACCCCCCACTTTTCCCCTCGCGGGATTTTTTTTCTCTTCCCATCCAAATTCAACTACATAAATAAATATAATTTCAAACATGACATGCAAACATACAATATTATTGCAAAATCAAAGTAAACTGGCTACTCATCCCTTTCCAAAGATGGACGACGAAAGTAAAAATTATTTTTATTTTCAACAAAGAGACACTAGTATTAAAATAGAGTTTTTTATCAACAAATTTCTTTCCGATTATTAATTATTAAAATGTTTATTCAAAAAATAATGTAAATCAATTGGATATTAAATCATTTTAAAACTGTGATATTGATTTTTTTATAAAACACTATGTTTTTATTCTCTTCATTTTAAGGAATGACTTGATCTAAAACTATGTTTCACATAAGCATGAGCTACCAGCTGGACTCATAATAAGGCCGTTATTTCAGACGTTGATACAAAAATGAGCCCAAAACGCCTATTTCAAGCTCTAATTTTCAAAATTTTTCCAGACCTCCCTAGACCCCTCGGTATTTGCACCCCCAGAGTTTCTCACCTAAATCCGCCTATGTATATACTTGCATAAACCATACGAAACTCACCTTTCAGCTCGTTTAGTATCCTTGGTAATGCTCCTGTAGTAATAACAATAATTACATGATCGTTGCATAATATATTAATTATGTCACAGTTGTTTATTAATAATAATAATGATTTGGGATTTTATCAACCTATTTTATGCCTCCTCGAGCAACTTTGTGGCCTTTTTACCACTGGAAACTGTTATGGGATCGTAGTTATTAAATGCGCTGGAGGAGACACTGAATACCTACACTTACCTATATTTTCTATTCATTCGGCACTGAAGTAGTGTGTATAATATGATTTTTCTACTCCCACCCGTAAATATGCTGATTTCTTTATAGTTCACTAAACGGAAAAGTAGGCAATTCCAGTCAACTGAATAATGGTGGAGATATGTAATAATTTTTTTTTTTTTATTCACCAAGTCGGAGTGGTTTTTTTTTTAAAAATAAAACTACTTGTAGGGGAAACGTCCCCCCCCTTTTTTTTTTTTTTTTTTTTTTTTTTTTTTTTTTTTTTTTTTTTTCATCAATTCTAATCTGTCTACCCACAAACTCCAAATTGTTTCATTCAACATAAATAAATGTACTTATATCTGAAACATTTTCTAAGTTTATTGAGTCAAGTTTGAATTGTCACAATTGATGTTTTTTTGTGGAATTGAAGGACTTAAATCTAATCTTCACACCAATAATCAACTAAAATTATACAGTCCATGTGGCCTAGTGACACGATCTACATTATTGTTGCATGTTCGAGTCTCACCCAAAACCGACTTTTTTTGGCCTTTTTTTAATTTGACATTACTTATTTAATTTGTATCGTTCAATATTGAATTGAATAAAGTTGCTCTCCTTTGAGTTTTTCATAAAAATCGAAAGAATACTCCATATCTAAAATTGATTATCAATTTGAAACTTAAAGAGAGTTATGAAATATTTACCTGGTCGAACAAAAAATCAACTGTACAACTCGAATGGATATTGGCCATATCCACTCTTGTTATACAAACTACTATTCTGTACAACTACGTTGATGTGTACACATCATTTTCGAATGATTGTGAATTAAATATTTTCCTTGTTATCATCACTTGTCTCAAATAAAATGAAATATCTCTTTCTTTACAGCCAGACGATTCCGAAAAATATGAGATGTGAATAATGCAACTATTTTCAGTTTTAGAATCTGTGAGCCCCAAGAACACTTCCAGCTATCAATTTTGCTCTTTTCGCATCTAGAAGAAATTAATTTTTATAGGTTCACACGAAAGAGAAATAATTTTCGGAAAACACTTCTTTTGTTTATAGTTTCGTAGGATTAGCTACTGCCTATCCCGATATTAATCAATCAACTTTCATACAAACGTATGGCGTATGGGAAAATAATGAAAACTTATTTCTCAACATCCTCAAAGTTGCCGAAATAGTTTTTGATGTTTCCTGAGGTTACATGTTTTCTGGAAATAATCTCAACATATGTCCCTCTTTCACCAATCTCCATTGACCAAAATGATTTCCATGATTTTCAAAATTTTGCTTCCAAGCAAACGCTTCCTGGTATAATAATTTATCATTCACTCAAATCATTTACTAAGCAAAATTTAACCGTTTAAACTTGGTGCAATTAAGATATAACCTCCGATTATTTGCAATAGACCTGTTGAACCGATTAAACTGATCAAAGTAAACCTGGATCATGGCTCACTTTTAAGGTACTATATTGTTACTGCGTTCGAAATGTGTGCATTTCCATTTTCGTGGGATTTTATCAAATTATCTCAAGTCATTTGATAAACAAAATCATGGATGTGCACACATTTTAACCGATTGAATTTGGTGCACTCGGGATATAACCCCAAAAGAATTCCTTGATTTCAACATGTCACATCGATCCTTATAGCCGCTTTGCGATTTTTATATTCTATCGTGTTCTCTATTTTATTGTGTACTTTCACGAAACTATAATTAGCGGGTTTATGCAACAATACCTAATAACTGAGCCTAAGCCCAAAACTAATAACTAAGAGTTCAACAAGCAAATCAATGAACAAGTTCATGCAGTACTAAGGTCTTAGTTCTTAGTATAAGTTACGACTGCATTAACATGTTAATTGATTTGCTTGTGTTGAAATCTTAGTTAAGTTATTAGTTTTGGGCTTAGGCTTAGTTAAAAGGTGTGGTTGCATAAGCCTGCTATCTTAATAATTTTAGACAATTAAGGACGTGATGTATTCTAATCATTTAGACTTTTTTTGTAATTTGACTAGTGCAATAGGTTTATATGCTGTTCTGTGTTATAAGGAATTTCCAGTGTACGAATAAATTATTGTGTTCTATTCTGTAATACCTAATTATTTATCTCGTTAGAAAATCTATTTCAAGAAAGGGCGGTTTTTTGAAATAATTAAAGTCAAGGTAGGTAATATGACAACAAAAAAGTGCCCACCTTTATGCAAAAACACCAAACTCAAAATTAATATTACATAAATAATTACACCGGAATTTTCTCAGTTCTTACAAGAGCTAGTTGACATATTCTCAAGATGCCGTTATCTCACTGAAATAACTATAAACTTGAAGAATTTCCTAAGTTCTGATAATTTTGTTCACTTTGTAGGGAATTTATCGAAAGTCAACACTGCCTCTGAAGATTTCGTTGGTTCTGATTGGTTTACTTGAATTGCGCAACAAGTTCAGATGAAGTGGGAAAAATGTAACGAACAACTCAAATTCACCCCATTCAACTTCCAATCTTACAACGGTGTGGTTGATGTCATTTGAACTGTTCTTTGTTTGTGCTCAGTGGTTGGAATAAAATTGTTCTCTTGTTTTGAACAGGTAATTAGATCATTACATAGTAATAAATGAAAAAAATATGAATCATGTGTAATTGTATTATATAGATTGAGAAAAAACGAGGGATTCCAGTTGACCTCATGGATACACCGGCAAAGGAAGCCATCATGGGAGATCTTGAGGAGGAAAAAGAAGTTCCAACTGTTTATTATTCTCTCCCCTCTTGTTCCACAGTGTCCACAGACAATTTCAAGAAAGTGATCATTGAAAAAGTTGGAAATGAAATTGAAATTACGAGTACTAGCGACATGAATCTGATATCACCAGAGAATTTCAAAAAAGAAGGCAATAATGATGACGAAACTGTAAAAATATCAGAAAATGATCATTTTAGTTCTACCATCTTGGAGAAGTACTTATTCTGTAGCGACCCTTCTATGATAATAGGTGTAAAGGGCGATGTTACTGAGGACAGGTAAGACTGAATTGAGAATTTGACTAAGCTCCCTCTTGATTCAGTATAGAGCTCATCCCCCCTCCTCGAAATATTTTTCTGGGTACTTTGAATTGTTGGAAATAAATGATATTATTATACATCAAAGATTGTAAACTTCCACGGACTGTAATTGATTAATTCTTGGGTGATTCTGGGCTTCTGAGCCTTGGTCTACCAGTTTTTGGGCCTGATGTTTTATCTGCATCTGTGGCAGACATTCTCAAAGGCCATGCTTCAACCATTGCTGCATCGTCTTTGAGAATGTCTGCCGCAGATGCAGATGAAACTTCAAACCTAAGATTCAGACCTCGGCTCAGAAAACCGAAAACACCTAACAATCCTAAATAATGTTATTGTTGAAACTGAATATTACACTGGCGACCATCTAGAATATATTAATAAAAACATCCACCTAATAATTTGGAATGTTGAAAAATCAAAAATTCTAACAATCACTTAACTCAACCCAAATGCCAAACTGAGAACAACAGGTATTGACACACATTTAGTCAACAAAATTGGCATCTTCAAAAAAACTGTTCAAAAAACTCATAGACATTGCAACTGATAGACTGGCTCTAGAGACTGCAAAATTAGCAAAATAGAATACTTTAATAAGTATAACCTCTAGGCGCACTCCTATCGGCATTCTTTCCTCAATGCAGCATAAAATTGTCATTATGTCCTTCACAGTATCTGTTCAATGGGCTTATTCTTATTCTCTAATGTATTCTGCTTCAGGCTATGTGAAAAACTGTCATGATGGCCAGTCCATTAGTTGTAATGATTATGAAAAAAATATTATTATTTTAGGTAGCATACCTAGGTACCACTTAAACAGAAAAAAAAATTATCATCCATTAATTTATTCACTATGTGCCTGTTCCTGATATCGAGTAAAGCATCATATAAACTGATGCTGCTCTGGGTCCTTCAAAACAATATCTCAACCCTCCTTTTAACTGCTTAACAAGTTCATCTGCAATCAATATTCTGGATATAGTTGCAGCTTACCAAACTTGTTTTCATTGATGCCATTGGTGACAGGATTGTAGTTTATCAGGGGTTGAAAGGGAATTTAAAATACAATTTGCTGGTTAATATAAAATTATTGAGAATTGAAGTCTGCAAATCAGCTTTCAAATGTTTGGTACAGGAGTTGTCATATGTTACATATACTTTCATAATTTAATATTTCATTTATGATATCTCCAAGACAACTGTTGGAATATTCAAGTGAATAGAGCTGTCTTTGCTTGAAATTTGATATTCCAAGAAAAATCGGATTTATTGTGTAATAATAACTTCAACTGTCACACAATGAAGTCATTGTTTTATCAGATTGAGGAAATGAATTTGAACACATACATTGTTTTTCATTGTTCTATCAAAATCAGTTAAGATAAAGCAGTTTTATTATTATTTGTTGCTTGAATCCTCCTTTAGCCTATAAATTGCTATAACTACTTAGCTTAGCGTGAAGGTATGTTTTGATAAAAAATAATTGGCTGAATTTGTCATCGAGAAGTAGCCAACATTGTCGGCAAGAAGCACCTCAAATGAAATTGTTTTATTGATGTTAAGGTAATTGAGTGCTGTTGAAAAATATTTCATTTTTACACCAGTGGTTACAGTGCTACTTATAAATCATTTCTAGTATTTTTTTGTGCCTTTTAAATATATGCCATTCAATCTAGAATTGATTGGTTTGTTACCTTACACATTATTTTTGGCCATGTGTCAGATACGGTAGTTTGAAACCTAAATTGTAGATAGTGACTCATCATACATTTTCAGGTTTTTAGGGTATTTGATAGAGCAGAGATGTTGTATGAAAGTGGCAAAGTAAGACTTGATTTGAAACCCAAGTACCTAGCTAATTTATGTTCTATTTCTTGAACTGCTTCAAATCAATTATGATATGAACTGATAATGCAAATAAAATGGGTTTTCTTTCTTTTCTTCCTGAAGTCAAGAGATAGGTTTGAAAAAAAAGTTAATAGAAATAATAAATGAACACATTATTAATTGGAAAATATAATACCTCTTTGAATAATAGGATTACAACATAGTGGATATGGATATATCAAAACAAATAATGCAATTAGTTTTCTATGGACTTCATGAGGTTATATAAGAATGACTGTTAAACATTTTGTGGTAGTTCAATTGTGTATTGAACTAGAAACAGGGAATTATTATTTTTTATATATGTACATAATACAATCTACCTACAACTTCAAGTGAATTTCTATTTAATATGCATTACAAACTAACTTCTTGATTGACAATGATACTCATGGCTTTCTGAGTTGAATTTGCAAAATGAATTAATGAAATAAGATTAATTAGGAAATAAAAAATAAATGAAATGAAGCTGTCACCTAACAACTGGTTCAGAAAGAGTGATCTACTGACAATTTTGCAACATTTGCATGGTAATAAAATCGCCTGTAATTATCCCAATGTTTCAATTGCATTGCAAATAATTTAGATTTATCAGTCTCGTTAGCTAGTGGAGTGAGATTGACCTCAAATTCATCAACAATTGAGATCACAAAATTCACCTTATTAATTGAGACCAGGACTGGTTATCATCTTTCAGTTCAATTGCCATTGAACATGAAATATTTCATCAGATGAAATAGAAGCATCCAAGAATTGTCGGGGCAAAAACAATAGTATATGTTTCGATTACTGAAATTTTAAAATTTATTATTTGGAAGAGCTTTTTTTTCTATTGCATGTTCACGTTTTCATCAGTTAGGTTCACAACAATTTTTTGTGTTTATGTTGCATATTGTGTTCTACAACATTACACACTGGATACGTGAGGTATCAACAACATATCAACTTTGTCACTTCTACGAGGATTCTTTGCGATTTGGTATATCAGATATAGTTGTTGAGATAAGTGATATTGGCGCTTTTTTTTGAATGAACTAAGCTTATTTTTCGGTTTATAAACATTTTATAATATTAATATTTTATTATTTACTCTTACTACAGTACTACCAATAAAAATAACAAAATATAAGTAAGGTAATTATCTTAACGCGACAAGTAATAAAAACAAAGTCCATTTTGATCTGAAGCCTTCACAAATTGCTTCATAAGCCTCAACCTGATATACAGGAGTGGCAATATGATTTTTTTCTCTCGCAACGAAGTCCTTGAATTATAAATAAATAAATAAATAAATAAATAAATAACGTTATTTATTGAGCGCAAGCACCCAACAGGCCATCGACCGAAGTCCTTCAGCCTATTGTTTTACAATAATTGTTTGAAAGAGTATAATATATGTAAATGTGTTGAAAATGTACAGTTCAAAATGAATGAAAAAAAAAAAAAAAAGTTCAAATGGGTCTTCATCCACGGCAGTTTTCACCCTATCCAGCGGCATCTGCAATATCGTTAAGACATTCCCATAAAGTTCTTCTGGGGTGTTGGAATTTGGAAACATGATTTTGAGGTCTTTGTAGTATAGCGGGTTGTATGATGTCTAGGTTATCGGGTTTCTTTGCAAATTTGCTGGACAATTCTTGGAGTCTAGTTGATATAGGAGTGATGTTGGTGAGGGAGTAGAGCAGAGCATTGGGGGGGTTATGAAGAATATTCCTTGGATGTCTTATTCTTGTAATTGTTCGTAAGGCACTTCTTTCCGAAATTTCCAAGTTGTTCCTGGCAGGGGTTCTCAGATTCAGAAAAAGGGGGTGTCCATATTCTAGGAGAGGTCTACAAATGCTCTTGTAGATTTTGGCAGCATTTCTTAGGGAGATTCCTTGATTTTTATATGTGAGTGCACGAAAGTGTTTCGCTCTTGCTGTCGTCCTCTTCTTCAAAGACTGAGTGTGTGTGTTGAAGTTGAGCTTCTGGTCGAAAGTTATTCCTAAATACTTCACTGACGGGAGGGGGCGTAGGTTTTTATTGTGAATTCGAAGGGCAGGTGATCCTGCGGAGATGCGATGATTGAAAATTATGAATTGGGATTTATCGGGGTTAATTTGGATTCTCCATTTGCAGAACCAGTTGGTCATGTGGTCAATTCCAGTCTGCAAGTTGTGCATCACTTTTTGGACACTGGAATCGTGAGATATCAAGGCCGTGTCATCTGCGTATTGCAATAGATACGTTTTGGAATGTTCGAGATTTGGGTGAATGGGAATATGGCAACTGTAAATGTTGTACAACAGCGGGGATAGAGGGGAACCTTGGGGAACACCTTGCTGGGGATGGAAAATATTTGAAAAATTCATATTAATCTTGATTTGCAAGGATCTGTTTTCTAGGAATTCTTTAATGATCAGTAAAAGAGGAAGTGAAATATGAAGGCTTTGCATTCTGAATAGTAAACCTTTGTGCCACACACTATCAAATGCCTTCTGAATGTCGAGGAAGACAGCAGCTGTTTTCAAATTCAGGAGCTTGGCAGATTGGATATTGGATGTTAAAATCGTTAAGGGGTGAACGGTAGAGCATTTTTCCTTGAAACCAAACTGATGAATAGGAATATGGTTCTTGACTTCGAGAAGGAGGAGATTTTTCAAGATTTTTTCAAATAGTTTTCCCAAAGTTGGAAGTAGTGTGATGGGACGGTAGTTTTTGATTTCCTTGAGATCACCGTTTGCTTTGGGAATAACGATGATTTGTCCTATCTTCCATTCGTTGGGGAAGTGACTGTTGTTAAGGCAGAATTCGTACATTTTGATGATGAATAAATGAATGTCATAGTCCAGCCATTTTAAAATGCACCATGGGACATCATCGTGGCCAGCAGCAGAAAGTCTTTGTTTAGATAACAAATCAAAGTAAATTTCTTCCTCAATGTTCAAAACCCTCCGCTGACCCACCCCATTGTCGAAGTCGAAGTACCTGTCATACCATTCTTCTACTATGTTTGCTTGCTGTTGACAGAAGGTAGGATTGGTAGTAATCTTATAGACATTTTCGAAATATTCTCCGAATATTTGAGCTTTCTCTTGATTGGTGGTGTACTCCGTTCCATTAATTTCTAGGTTGGGAATATTTTGTCTTTTCTTGTACTTGGAGAGGTGGTTAATTTTTTGGTAGTAATACCTACCTTTCAGCTCGTTGATGTCCTGGCAGGCTTTGATCCAATGATGCGCTCTGAACTGTTTAATCATGGTTTGGATGCTCTTGTTGAATTCGTTTATCCTTGTTTTCAAGTTCATATTTCCAGTCAGGCGGTATTCTCTGTACATTTTTCTTTTAGTTTTTATAAGTTTGATTATAAAGGGTGGTAGTTCATGAGATTGATAAATATTTCTGGATTTTGGTGTGTTGTCTAATATGGTTTTGCTGAGAGTTTTGTTAAAGTCGGAAATGAGAAGAGGGGACATAGTCTTGTCACTGCTGCCCTGAATGTGTTGTTTCATAGCGAAGTTTATTTGATCAATATCAGCTTTTTGGAAAATGTATCTGGTAGCAGGGGATACTGGAACGGGTTGATTGGTGAGATGGAACTTTATTATCATTGCCAGGTGATCAGAGCCTAGGTCAGGAATGACATCGACTTCAAGAACATTATTTAGAAGATTATTACTGTATAAGATCAGATCGGGTGTCGAATCTGAATTGTTGGCCATCAAAAAGGTAGGGGGGGTGTTGTGTTTCGTGAAGTTGCAATTGGACATGAAGTTTTGTATTTGCTTGTTTTTACGAGCATTGGGATTGAAGTCTCCTATTATAAGGGAGTATTTGAACAGTGATGCCATCACGAATATGTTTTCTTCGATCAGAGCAGAGGGGTGGATATATACAAGAAAGAGATGAAGTCGGTCATCGGCAAATGGTATAGAGAAATGAAGGCATTCGTTAAGAGGATTATTGATATGGGGACGGTTGGCTTTCTTAGCATGCAAGTCAGGGTGTATTTGGGCCAAACTTCCACCCCGAACATTTCGGTTGAGAACGTTTCCATTGTTCTGAAACTTGCTCCAATTTCGGTAGCCTGTATTGGATTCTGGAGTGGTCTTGGATTCTACAAACAGAGCACAGTTTACACTATTATTTTCGATGTAATTACAGATGAGATGTTTTTTGGGGATGTAGCTGTTGATGTTGCAGTAAATAATCTTCATTTCAGCCATCGAATTGAGCATTGAATATTCCAGGTAGAGGCTCGGTGGGGGAAGAAGAGTTGTTGTCCATATCGAACATCAAGATGTAGATTCGGTTGCCGCTGAAGAAAGATACTGAAGTTTCAACATTATATTCGGTTATGAATTTTTTTCTAAGCTTTTGTAGGAGTTCTTCTCTGTTGGTGTTTTTTGGTTTATTCAACTTGTGAATGTATGTGTTGACTATGATATCGTGAATGGTAACAGGAGAATGAATTCTTGAGGCCTTCTTATCTGAGTCGGCAATATCATTCGATTTCCTATTGAGGGTTTTGACAGGTACATTGGGAATGCCTTCAATAGGAACTTTGGGCCTTCTGGGGCATTTAAAGGACCAGGCTTGGTGTTCTTCTGAACCACAGGCAAGACATTTAGGAGGTAAATTGGTTTTGCATTGGTTACTGCTGTGGTTTTCTCCACATTTAGTGCATTTAGTTGGAGTGTTACATTCTTCCGTAGTGTGGGTGAACTGGAGACACCTACTGCAGGGCAGAGGTGCAGGTGGTGGAGGTGAGCTGGGGTACACTGCATAGAGTCTGCACTTGTAAAAAACACCATCATTCAGAAGCTTTTCATAAGTATTGAGACATCCGGTTATTATCCTGATGAAGGTTGTAGGTTGACCTGTGGCCCTAGCGGTGATTCTCTTACAATATCGGTGATTGAGTCCTAGTTTGTCGAGGTGGGAGGAAATTGCTTCGTCCGTGATGTATTTTTCGACTGAGGAGATTACACAGGCATAGGTAGCAGGAAGCGGCTTAGCAACTGAGGCAGTGTGTTTAGGCTGGGTCTCGCTGAAATCCACAATTTTGTCCTGTTGCTTTAGAGTTTTGAGGGCGTT